>JAOEJI010924022.1:0-30298 GCA_025448255.1 Umimayanthus chanpuru
TTCAGATGCGGGCTGCTTTGCAAGAATACAGTGAGGATGCTTCAGAGCTCCTGCAGTCTCCACGATCTGGTTTGCCTCTCCATCCATCTAATCCTTGGAAACCAGCCCATGCTCTTCGAACGTCAGTGCGAGATGTATTTGCCTGGAGGTGACTTTGGATCCCTGACCAAAGATCCAGAAGATGTGAGAAACTGCCCAATCACAAAGAGACATTGTGAAAGTGTAATGGGTGCACTTAACCGAGATATCATCTCAAAGCCCAATGTAACACCGTGCTTCATTGAGGCTCGAACAATCCTGAAGACTGGGCAGTTGGAAGAGCACTTTGAAGAAACTTATCCTGCTATGAAGAAAAAAGAGTTTTCTATTGCTCGAAAGTTTGCAACAAAGGCAATTGGACAAACAAACAGAGACTCAAAGAATATGTTGTGGCTCAAAAAGCATTAATGAAACGAAATGAAATTGCCCAGCACAACAAAAAAATCTAGGAAACTGTGGCAAAATCTAAAAACATTGCTGAAATAACGAAGAATGGGGGTGAGTGGAAGTCACCAGATGATATTGACGACCAACTCTCAAAGATAGATGGGGATACTAAGTGGCGGAAAGCATTTGAATGACAGCTACGGGACCACAAGACTGTGTTACAGACAGAGAAGACAGTGACGAAAGAGCAAAAAAAAGCTGTTCAGGCTGACAAAAGAGTCTCTAGCCCAACTTGTTCTTAACCTGAAGGAAATTGTCAGGCTTGGTCCTCATAGCCAGCACCTTGTAGACCTTGATGCCAGTGAAGTTGTTATCACAGGAGCAACTGCTTTCACCAAAGAAGAAAGAAAAGAATTGTATTTACAGCGAGTAAGAGCTCTGAAATCACCAAGAGAGAAGATAGATGAAAGGGCTGCTGTTGGAGAAAAACCAGAAACAAAGGAAAAAGCACCAACCACTTCTAAACGCCAGAAGCTCGATTTGTCGACCCAAATACACCACACGTTCTGAATAGTGAGAGAGGGGGCAAAAAGGGGTCAAAATATCGTTGTTACTGGAACTGTATTGTGAATTGTAAAATGGTCTAAGGATCCTCTCAACACTTTGTTTGAAATACAATATGGTGTGGATGATGGTGATGATAATGACAGCAACTCTGAAAATGAAGAACAGTTACCTGAAATATTTCAGTGCGAACTTCTTGTGGACTTTGTAAATGGAGACGTTAAAATCATTGACTAGTAATTGTGCAGATCTAGCTCATGCTAGCAAGTGAACTTGTTCCCTTCATATGATTTTGAAAATAGCTGCATATTTAACTTTTTTTTTTTATCTCCAGTCAATTATCACTTTGGCCATTAGAAAAAAATTATCAGATATAACAAATTGTTCAAGATGAATTTCCAAATTTTCCCATTTTCAAATAAAGGAAATGTATATAAGATAGTAAGGAGAATTTAGTAATACATCATTTGTCACGTTTGGAGCAGAAAGGTTAATTGCATACAATTTTAGAGTGTATGTATGTGTTTTTCTTTTCAAAATTTTCTAAATTTATGATTTTACCCCGTTTTATTGTTAAGGAAGTGCTATACGTGTTGCCATAGCAGCATTAGCCATAATATTTGATACCTAGTGAAATTTTTAGATTACTAGAGAGAAGGTAGATCAGCTTACTTGCTATAACTTTAATACAAGTACTTACTAAAATTATGTGTAAATTCATTGGTTGCTTAGATATTTATTTTAAAGTTGTTGGCATAGCAACGGTTCCTAACCTGTAAATGATATATTGCTGCAAAGCATTACCTTGAACTCCGAATTTTCATTAAATGATAGTTTTTTACAAATTTTGCCCAAGATGAATCTTGGTTTCTTTGCGAAAGCAATATAAACTGGTTACCATGACAACATAAACATTTTTCTTTCTAATTTCCGCAGTTCAACTGAATGTTTTTATAAATATTCACAGAATAATAGTTTTCTGTGCTAGTACTTAACTTTTTGAAGAATTATTATAAATTCAGCTTAAACAATAAGTGTATTCTAGTATATTTACTCCAGTTGCTATGGCAACATTATTGCTATGCTAACACTAAATGTGTCAAACAATGCGTTGGTAGTAGTTCCACAACTTGTCCAAATTTTGTTGCAAAATATTGAGATGTAAAAAAGTTATGGCCAAAAGTGGTTGTTACAACAGCAAAACTCTGGCAACATTTGTGCCATATTTGAATTTCCTGCTCTCATACTGTTACTATAATCAATATTTCTGTGAAGAGCTCGATATTTTTTAATTTCAAAAGTTTCATAACTTTAGTTGTATTTTATCAATTCTCATAAAATTTTCACCAAAATTCCTTAAAAAGTGATGGCAATCCAGCTGAGACAGGTGTGGGAGCAATTGAATGGTGATTGGTTCATATCTTGCGCTTGCGATTGTGCTTTCGTTTTGTCACTTCACACAAGAAGATTTCTGACACAAGCGCAATCACAAACGCAAGACAAGCACAAGAAAAACAAAATTTTCTTTTCTTGCGTTTGCAATTACGTTTTCTCGCTTCACACTAGATTTTTCTTGTGTTGCGATTGCGATTGCGCTTGTGCTTACATCACTAGTGTGAAGCAGGCTTTAAAAGCACTAGCATGATCACCTTGCCAGCAGGTGTTGAGTTACTTACTAGTGCTATACACATGCCATCTTTATTTTATCTGCTTCCTAATTGGATGTCATTACAAGCATCAATTATTTCTTCGGAATAGGAATATAATATAATAACAATAAGTTTATTGATAACTTGATTTGCAAAATTGAAAAACTCAAGTTTACATACCGGTATCTTAAAAATCTACAGATCTATATTATACTTACAATTGGAATACTAAAATTTAAAAATCTCATTGCAGGAAGGAATGAGAACTTTTGGACACGGACTTACTGTTAGGAAGAAGGAAGAACTCATTGGTAGAACTCGCTTGCCAGAATTGTCTGTAGCACTGAGGTATCCATCATCATCAACTGAATCATCACTTCGATGAAGCACCGGGTTTTCCATAATATTTAAAGCTTTATAAACCAAAATTTGATATCATATCGTCTTCACTGTATGCCCAGTACTGTGCCCTTGCACCATATTGGAGAGCTCATCAATGCGATAGTGAGACACTCTAATTTTTCAGGTGGGGCAACGATGGGCACGCCATCCAGTACAGGAGTGTTCAATTTCAGTCTCTTTGCCAGGGGTCTTGGCCTTTTCAATCTGCTTTATCTTTCTTGAATCCTTCTTGTGTGCAGACTTTTATTTTGTTTCTCCTTGTGATCTTCTTTGAGGCTATATGTCTGTACCTTTGTGTTGCTCTTCAAGTTTGTCTCGCTGAGTGAGGACAGGTGTTGTGCCAGGAGCTGCAAGAGTGTTTTGATCATGAAGTTCTCTTCTTTCAGTTTCAGCAAAGGCCAGAATCTCTTTAAGATTTTTATGACTTCTTGAAGGGTAAGCAGCTTTCCACCTGAGGACATCTAAATGATCTTTTTGTTTGGATGTGTAGCCCCTAGCATTTTCTTTCTAAACTGAATCTGATTTTTTTAGCTGGCATTCTCTCACACTCCTCCACGCCAGAAATTTCTTAATCTCTTCTTAAGTCTTCCACAGGCCACCATAGTCTTCTAGCTTCTCACACAGCTGCTCGTTTTCAACTCTAGCTTCATTTCTTTCTTTTTTTTCGGCCTGCAATTCCATTTCCCTTTTCTGTTCTCTCACCCTTCTTTTTTCACGCGATCTCTGCTTGTGTTGTTTCGGTTGGTCTTCCTTGGACTTCCGTTCCAGTTCCATCAGTTTCGCTCTCTTATCTGGATCAAGTTGCTCTCGCCAGCCTCTGGTATCATTCTTGATAGGCATAATAATTCCCTCATAAGTCATTGTGGTTGCGTTTAACTTTGCAGCTACAAGGTGGTCGAGCATGCCAAAGTCTCTTTCAGGTACAACGTTTGTTTTCAAGACACCTGTGGTCTGCTTTCGGACAGCTGGAGATGACTGGTCATATTCCCCCCCCCCCTGAAGATGGTCAGACAGCATGGACTTTGTCTTGACAACAAATGCACCAAAACTGAGTTCCAGGATTTGTTTAGTTACTCCATCCCAGAACTCACTTTGCTCAACCAGCTTCTTGAATACATCATCAGTGTTTAATTCAATGTCTTCAAAAACTCTAACATTGCCAGTCAGAACGTCTGAAGCATTACAGACCAACGCTGAAAACATTCAAGAAGCCGTTGTTAACGGGCATTCGTGTCAAGAATGTGCTCATCATTCTTCTCAAGCACTTTCCACAAAGGACCAGAAGCCATCTTGTCAATGAGACCAAGTCCCCTACATCCAGCAACAAAAGAAACAACTTGAAGGTCATGGTAAATAGTTCTTAACAGCTTGTTTTCCTATTGGACCCGTTCAAAAAAACACCTTCAAAGCATCAAAAAGAAAAAAAAATATACCAACATCATTAAGAAAAAAACATTAAATCTGTTGCAAGAGCAACATTGTTAAAATGAGTTTCTGAAGGAAAGTGAGAAAGTGCACTGGCCGGCCTGACTTTTGACAGCCACGTTCCTGGACAGACTTGCACACTGTCCTAACCAGCCTAAGTGTACCAGATTTCCCCTTACTGTACCCGTCATGCCTAAGGCTTCCAACAGGCTGATCCTCGTACACGATAGCATCCCAGACCTTGAGAGCAGCTTGAGCCTGATCAGCCAGACCAACAACAAAATGAAGGCCACAGAAGTATTTGTTGACAGTGACACATGCAAGGTTTATGCCCGAATGAGTTCTTTCGACGTTTAGTGTCAAGTAGTTTAATATTAAGAGTACCAGTATTATCTTTGGCTAATTTGTCTAGAGCGGCATGAACTTCGTAGGAGACAGTAGCAGTGAAATGTTTAACATCAAAATCTAATTTGTGCGGATCAAAATTGGTTCCTTGTTAAGTGAGTAAAATTCTTAGGTTTGGGTTTGTTTTTTTAGTATTTTTTGCACAGTCAAAATTCTGTTCCAAAGTCAGATGAAAAACTAACTTTAACTGCTATCAACTACAAAATTGCAAATGTTAGATTTACATATATATAAGTGAATTAATTGTATGTTAGATTCATCTTAAACACCCATGTACGTGTAACTGATTCAAGGCGACAAATAATTTGATCAACGTCATACAAGAAGACAACCAAAAACATAACTTATTATACTCTTGTTGGACCATTTTATATCGCATCGTCAGAATAATGATACAAATAATAATGTGGATGGTTTGAGTTTTTAACAACAAAACGGTCCCAAAGTCTTGTACTTAACTCAGCTTTCAAACAGTATGAAGGTATTGGTAGGATCTGATTGGTCAGAGAAGTGAAGTAAATTGGCCAGGGGCAGTTGGAAGAACACACTGGCCCGTGGTCTCAGCTCCAGCAGGCCAAAGAATGAGTTAGTCAAGGTTGCTGATGGCATTGCAGGAGCAGGGCTGAAATGAGGCTGGTAGAGTGGAAGTGGGGAAATCATAGACATTCGAAACATCATTGGTTCATCTTCCCTTGCCTCTGTATTTTCCTTTTCCATAAACTTAATCATTTATCGGTTTCATCTGACTCTACTACCCTCTGCATCATATGCAGGGCTTTCTCCAAATGATCGTTGACAACCGTTTTTGACTGTTTGCGTTTTCTTAGCGTGAAAAGTCCCCTCTTAACACCTATTTCATCTCGTTGACCTTCCTGACACTTTTTTTATACTTGAGCTACCCTCAAAGAAATCATCAACATTTTGATTAGATTCGTTGACTTGATACAGACGCTCATGGCTATTTCATCCATTCAGGTTCGCAAGAATCTCAATTAGTCAAGAGGAAACAGCCTGTTAAACCACAGAGTTCATGAAATTCACAAAGATCTCGGACTACACCTCGCGTCCCTAACAATCTGATGGGCATTGGCAAATGACAGTGTTGTAGTTTGACACATCTAGAAGGGATAAGTATATACAAATAAAGCTCCTCTTCAAAATCTATGAAAGAAAGATAATGGATAAAAATCATCAGAGTCAAGGTCTATCCTAAGGTATATCTTTCTGTTTGGTTGTAATGATCAGTGAGTCTGGATGAAAAAGGAAGATGTTCTTCACATATGCCCTCATCACAATTTCATTCTCGTCTCCCACGGTCATTCTCATTCTTGTTTGCTTTGCTTTAGGCTGGTTCTGAAATGCTTCATCCTCAAATGGTGTCCACAGTGCCGTATTGTTTACTTGCAAGTGACAGTCGGATTATTAGAACAAAATATCTATTTCAATCATCAACTATAAAACGTTTTCCCCTTGACTTTTTAACTGTCGTACCGAAACGTGGTTGTAAAGAACTACCTTAATAATTACAAGAAGGAAAACAAACATTTTTCACAGGTTTTGGAGAGGGTCAGGTATACATAAGTTATATTGACAAGTTCACTTGAAGTACTCGGACTGAGTATGTCAGATTCTAAAACAGTCTTGTTCTCTGCTGACACACAAATAAACATCACAAGTACCACATTTGAATGTTGTATTTGTTCTTTTGCAAGGGTTAGGTTTATCAGCACAGTTCCTATGATGAGATACTTTGTATCACCGATAATTCTCCCTGCAGACCTCGCAGATGTGGTCATTCCCTTCCCCATCTTTGGGAGGTGGGTCCCGACATTCTCCAGGCGAAATGGGTTTTGTTTGGCTTTCTCCCAACTCTGGTTCACTGTGCCCGCCAGGCGTCAATCTGTAGAATCAGATCTTCCCTAAAACGCCAGGAAGTCTCTTTCACTGACCTGCAAAAAATGGGGTTGACAAAATGCTCCTCAATGACATGCATTATAAGCAGAAAGCTCCAGCCCTTTGACATTGCACCGCATGTACCACCACGTCTGCTTTCTGCTTTTGTGAATCGTTGTAATTTGCTTTATATCAACTGTCCCCATGTTTGCATTGTAGCTTTTGACAATCTTGTGGGATGGGGTTTCTGCTTAACATACTTTCAGTGACTTTTTTTTCTTGCTTGATTCTGGTAATTTTTTCTTGGGTGATTCTGGGTTCCCTTTCCGCATGGTTGAGGAACTCTAGGAGACACATGAAGATGAGAAGAATAGAGCATATTGGTTTGAGTGGCGGGGTAATCTAGAGATCTCTCGGTACCATTGTCTGATCACTGCAATGCTCTAACTGCATTGCTGGTGGTTGGTGTGTTGTACAAAATTATATTAAACTGCCCACCACTCCAGGCGGTATCTTGTAGCTGTTCAAGCAAAGGGAAATTCTTTTGTACTTGTTGATACCCTTCTGGTAGGGAGTCCAGAGGTTCAGACCATTTTGGAATAATCCCATTCTTTTATCAGTAATATGAAGGAGCAGAATTTAAGCAAGGAAATGATACCTCACACCTAAATTTTCGTTTCTTCGTTCCAAAGATGGAGACTTTTAAAGTGAACATGTCTAGGGGTATATTTTGCCTCTTATTTTGAATTTCCCACCCAAAACATGGGACTATGGGCAGCAATATTCTGCTTAGCAACCATTTGTTTTCATTTCAAGTACTTAGCAACTTGTGAATTTTAGACAGTTTCACGCAACAGTGATATCAAAACGAATGTTTCGACATTGAAGCCAAATGTACTTTGCTTTAGTACAGTTACCATGGTAACTCTTACCATAGCAACAAGGGCAAATACCTAGCAACAAGGAGGAAATACCTAGCAACTACTGAATATATGTCTGTTGTGATGATAAGACTGAAAACTTTTTCAGCATTGAAGGACAGTTTGGTTAGTGTCATATAGTGTCGTGTAGCCATGGCTACACTGCCGCTATAGCAACGAGGTAAAATACCAAGCAACTTCTGAATATTTTGTCTGATATGAGTACAAAACTGAAAACTGTTTCCGCATTGCAGGGCAACTTTATTGGTGCCATATAGTTGCCATGGCCACATCGTTACCTAGCAGCAAGAAAGAAATAGGTAGCAACCACTGCAACATATGTTTATTGGGACTGTGAGACTAGAACTGTTTCAGCATTGAAAGAATTCCTTGGTATTGCATAATTTCCATGACAACCCTATTACCATTAGGGGTGTTCCTACCTAGCAACTACCAGAGATTAAGGGTGTAACTATCTAGTAACAAGGCAAAATATATAGCACTCTCTGATTTTGTTATGTCTGTTGTGACTGTATTACTGAATACTGTTTTAGCATTTTAAAAATACTTTCCTTCTATGCTATATGGTTGCCAGAGAAACTTTTAACTAGCTAACAAATGTTTAGCAACCAGTGAATGAATTCTGAGTAAGCCTAATTGGCGTTGTAGTATAATGTCAGTGACCAATGTATACCATATTATTTCAAAAGTTCATGTCTGCCTCAATAGCTGTTCAAATACGGTTTTTGTTGAAGTACCGTTCACATTAACAGAAAGTGTGAACGTGTCCTTGTCTATTATTTTCTTCTTGCCGATCTCGCTCATTTCAAAGAGGCACATGACTTGCAATTACATTTCCTGCACCTCCAAGACTGGCAAGATACCCTAAGTGACTGAATGGTGAAGGCTGTGGCTGGTTGAAAGGGGGGGAGTCTCTGAAACGGGGTATTCTGCAGAGCCTCATCCACTGCACAAAACCGCTAAATTCTCATGAGGCAACTGGGTATGTGGTGCAGCTCTCATCCACACTACATCATGGGCTCAATGTTTATTTTCTTAGACAGTTTAGCACCTTGTGTGTTCTCTATCTTTGCACACTTTGTACTCTTGTGCAAGTTTGTTGAGGAAGCTGCTAAACCATATTTTCAATGGCACTGGTAAGCTGAGGTCTAATACGTCCTTTGCTCCACTCATTTGATGATAGGGCAAAATTGTTCTTGACTTCTTGGAAGTCGCCTTTGTTATCAGTAGAGTTGCACCACCATTGTTGGCACGAGGGTTTTATTCATGATGCCAATGTTCTTTACCGCAGCTTGCAATTTCGTGATCAGTGTTAATTTCTGGGTCTACCACGGGAGACTGCCGTTTCAAGAAATAACATCCACAATCAGATTGCAAAAAAATATAGAAAGTGATCCAACTTTTCAGCTCAATATAGTCGGAACACAAAAATGAATGACAAACAGAGAGAAAACACACAATGACCATTTATATATGTTTATTATTTTTATTTAAGCAAATAAAATGACTTTGACTAGCAGTGCTACATTTTAAAAAAAACGCTAGGGCGTACGAAAATAAGCGTTGCCTTTCTTGGTTTTTTACTAAAAATAGATTTTGGCACAAAACGGATTTGGTTAGAAAAAGTTGTGCTCACACGCATGTTTGCAAATTTTGTAATTTCTGAAAACCTGCCACGGTATCAGCATCAGCATTTTGAATTTCCAATTTTTAGACTTTTGCTTCCACTTTCACGCAACTTCGACAGGCCTTACAACTCTTTCTCTTTCTGTTTTTATGCTTTTCGTCTGTGGTACACAGCTTGACTTCATTTGGGTGTTCTCCACAAATGAGTTAAGAGTCTCGGATGTTTCACTCGTTGTTGCAGCTCTGCTTTCCTGTGGGGTTTCCGTCTCCAGCTGAACTGATTGCCAAGCAGTGACACAGGCATCATAGTTCTCTTCTTCGTTCCCCTTTGCCTCCTTAAAGTACCTTCTGCAGTGATCTCTGTTGACTTTTTCCACATAGAAGAAAATTCGTATTTTTAGTTGAACATTCTCTGACTGGTATCGTGAAGTAGGTGGTGTTTTAGGTTATTTTCTGCGAACTTGAAAAGGTCTTCCGTATTCTGGATAATCACTTTTCTCTATATAACTTCTATATCCTCTTTATTTTTCAAATTTGCTTTGGCGCCATCCTGGGCTCCTTTTGACATGTGACATTTCAAAGTAGTTATGAATTGTTTTGTAGCCAAAGTCTGAGTTTGAGAAAGAAACATCTCATGCAATGTCGACTTTTATACTGAGCAGAGCATATATCACTCCACTCGTGCATGACTTCGACATCATACTTAATTTCCTTTAGATAACCAGGTACCAGTTCCCTTACTTGGTGGACAGAATGGTGATTGTGTTTTGTATCAGGTGAGATGACAAAGATATGGTTGGTGATTATCACTGGATCTTCTGTGATGCTTTCAGACAGATAGATAATTCTGTTTATTCATAACATTGTACCACTGTATGGGGAGACTGGCTTTTTGAACACCTACCTCGTGTAGGTTGTGCTATCACTGCGGCTTGGTTCTTACCAGGTTGTACTGATTATTGCCGAATTGAGGGAAGTCACCACTTGGAAAGTCTCTTTCATACTCTCGCTCCATTCTTTCTCCTCCTTCTCCTCGCTTACACACTCCACTTGCAATTGCACACCCTGCTTGTCAGCCCAGTTATATACCTCTGCTCCACTGGGATATCCTCTGTAAATTCCTTGATCATCTCCACTTCCAAATCCTTCACCGACCTATCCACCTCTGCTAGTCACACCCCCTCCACCGCCTCTCCCGCATCTGCTACTTGCATACCCTCCACCCCCTCTGCCTCCCCCGCCACTTCTGCCTCTGCTACTCCTGGCTCCTTCACCACTCTCGCCTCCACTACTACTTGAACCCTCTCCACCACCTCTTCCACCTCCACTACTTGCATACCCTCCACCACGTCTGTCTCTTCCGCCACTCCTGTTAAACTTCCAACGCCCAACTCCTTCACCAACTTCCCTGCTGCCACATTCTTCCCATGTCCACGTCCACACCTTCCCATATTCAATAATGAAGATATAGAAATCACAATATCTGTAAACTGCTGCAGCCTTCGACTTTGAGTAAGTTCACTGCCTCTTTCTCGAATTCGCGACGACATTCGCGTCATTTGTTCCAGTTCTCATTTTAATCATTTCTCCCTCTGAGTACAGCACAAGTGACTAGTTCCCTCTTAGGGGTACGTACAACAAACTGTGTACAGTGGTTCCCAAACGACCCAAAAAAATCCAATTTTAAAATTTGAAACAAATACAAACCAGACAAAGTTTTGAAAATTGGCCTGACCTCAATCTCGACCATGGCCTCCGGCTGCATTTCCACGCAAAATTCCCCTCCTCAGTCATCCGATAAAAAAAAACTTGTGATGCAATTTTGCTTCCCGCAGTAAATTTGTTCTTCTTGCTTAGATCGACTAGTCCAATGCTGGTGCTCACAGAGAGAACTCCTATAATTTTGAGGTTGATTGATAATTTAGCAAGATGTACCTAGGGTACATTCCCTTTTATAGTGAGTCCGTGTTTAAGGGTGGCACTTGATGAGGGCCAATGTATAAGTGTGTTGGTCTAAGACTTCCGACCAGCATACTTCGAACTGACGAAAATTTGCGACCTATTTCCTTATGCTGACCGCAACTGCTACAAGACGGTGCAGGAGGATGTGATGAAATTAGTGCCCGCCAGTGTCAACACAGTCAAAATTGAAAGTCCTTTCAACCGTCCAAATCTCAACTCTGAGGTACGAGAAAAGGGTGAAAAACAAGTGGTGACATAATTAGTTAGCTGAAGGATGTGCCATGCTCTTTTTTGTTCATTGCAACGCTATCCAAGAAGTGGAGCAATTAACTCCAAACCTACAAGCTGCTGGTATTTCAGTCCATCCATACCAGTCCAGGCTGTCAGAAGATCTAAAGCAATAATACATACACAAATGTTGATAAGGCCGATGTCCGGGTGGTTATCCATTACTCATTGCCTGGCAGTCTGTAGTCTTACTATCAAGCTGCAGGTAGGGCTGGCCGTGATCAACTGACATCTAAATGTATCCTTTTTTAAGTATGGGGACCACATATTTCACTATATAACTTTGAAAGGGAAGGATCTTGAATCGCATTCTTCACCAGAACTTTGCCTTCGGGAACATGCTGCAGTACTGTTTTCATACAACACTATGCAGCAGGAGGAATGTAAACACACCTCGTTATCATGCTTCCACACTTAAGTGGGCAAGCCACATCTTTCTTTCATTGTGCTCACTTTCCTGAGCTCTTGGAAACCTGGAGCCACAGGAACAAACAACTTCCCTAATCAGACATACCAGTTTTTGCGCCTGCTTGTTTGCCTGTTCATAAGACAGTTGGCAAAGCGGGCATTTTACTAAGAGATGTTGACACATTCTTATATGTTCTTCTGCCAGGTTGAGCGGGAACTTTTCATAACACCATTTACAGTCCCCGTGCATAGTAACAACAATGTTGAGCATAGTAACAAGAATATTCAGCCGAAACTTTTGGATTCCTGCTGCAAGCGAGAAAAAAAAACCCAGCACATCAAATTTTCAAAATCCTGCAATCCTCGTTCATGTTCATGTGTTCTAATACGTGCTGCGAGGGAGAGCACATGTTTATGAAATTACGTAATAACTTTAGGAAGCTGCTTATACGAACCTGCAGTTGGAAAAACTCTTTCAAAAACAATGACCATCCCCGTTAGTAAAACGTCACCTACCTTGGCAATTTATGCCACCGAAATTACAGATTTTAGCATTTTATCCCTAAATTAAGGCTGACAGTGTACGTAGCTGGTAGCTAAGCGTGTATCCGCTTAAAAATGTACAATCTTTAAACAGTAAACTTAAAATTATAACTGAGAACAAAGTGTTGTTTAAGAGAAGGTATAGTTTAAGAGAGGTAACAATGCAAAGAAATGATCCAAGGCTAGTGGCCTTTTTAGAAACTGGGGAACTTATTATGGGGAATACGGAATATTTTTTTCCTGTTAGAGTTAACCGCAAACCAAGGCATGGTAAACAAACTTTTTAGAGGAAAGAGCCGTAAATAATAACTACAGAGTCTCTGTGTCAACAATAACCAAAAATGTTTTCCCTTTGTTTTTATTGCACAAATTCAATCGTAAATCCACTTATAACAAGGTCTCAAGCGAAGTATACACTGATTTTTAAATCATATCCGTATCATATCCACTCACAGAAATTAATGTAAAATCGCACCAAACAATAGAGGGGACGCATTTATCATTTAACTAACTGAAACATTAAGAAAACGTTAACAAGTACTGCAAACTGAATTTGTTTTCTGAAGTGGTACAGCTCCAACTGTCAGTTCTGTGTTACAACACATGCAGCTTGAAATGGCTAGCGTGACAAATGTAAGCTGTGTGAAATGTCACAAAGCATTCGTAATAATAGAAAGTATGGAAAATCGTTTCAAACGTAAAAAACCGTGCTCAGCCCTAACTAATTAAGGCTGATTTGTCGGCTAAAAGATCTATTCCAAAAAGGCTAACTCAGAAAAAATTTGTTAGTATTGAAGCGCAGAAACTTTATCATGATTGTCAGCTGACAAACAGATAAATTGCGTCACAATTTCAACCATCAGTTTTGTAACTGGTTTGCTGAAGCAATACGCCCATGATTCTCTACTTTTTTAGCAAATCGGTTGTATTGCTCATCTGTCTTAGTAAAACTGGCTCCAGTCCATCGTCTGTGTTGCACAGTGGGCACGCTGTGTTATCCTCGAGCCAGCACCTCGCACAGAAATCACATCCAATGAGGTTGTTGCAGCAGCGACTTGGAGTGATGGGACCTGGACATCTCGGCGTATGGCACACATGGCTTTTCCTGTCACATTAACAATTTTAACAATTCTTGAGTTTTCTGGACCTTACTTAATATGTGCCATAATTTGCAAGATATATAATATATAATGATAAATTTGGACTGTCAACCCACTCTTTCACTGCAGAAGTTATGCGCCAACCTAAAATTGAATGATTTGTTTGTATACTAAGAGAAAGAAATATAAAGTATGCTCTGCCTCTCTTATTTCTCCCTTTATGTCCCCTGGCGCAATGCTACGAATAAACTCCAGGACACAGGGAGGGTAAGCAAATTGCGCATCATCTGGACCAATTTCTTTTTTCTGAAAAATAATACAGCCATTGAAAAAATTAAATAGCGTCGCCAAAAGATTTCATTAAATAGTTAAATAGAGTGCAATTAATTACTTATCTGAGAAAAGATGTCTCGCACTGTCTTACATCAACTTTACAGTTATTTTTGATGCAAACCAATTATTTATACCTTGTGAGTAAAATTATGGTAGAATTTTCTTTCATTCAGATTCACAAACTTAGCATCCTTGCAGAGAGATCGAAGCAATGCTAGTTTTCCATAAGCATTTCTGAATGGCACTTCTTTGTGTTTAGACTTCCCTTTTCTGAAGAAAGATGCAGAAAATGTTTTAGTAATTTAAAAATTGATGTTGTGCTTTGTGGTTCGCTGCGCGTTTTGTTTTCCCTTCTTGTCTGACTTGACCAAGCTACCAAGAACCCTCAAACTGAACAAAAATAACTTAAGATGTATTCGTACCCCAATTTCGAATTCGATTGAAAAGAAAATTTTTAAATTTCACTAACCTCTTGCCTGTCCATGTTTGCACAACGATGCAGGAAACGTGTTGGTGAAGCTTTGAACTGCTGCTTTTTAGCTTGCTTGTGAACTCCTTCATCAGAGCTTCCTCTGCTGAACAGAGGATTATTTCTACTCTACACTCCTTCAACTTTGACATTTTCATAAAAGACAGCTTTGCAGCACGAAAGCCTTGAGACTGAAGGTCAGCCAACTGGTCTTCGATAATGCTCGTCAGAACAAGACAACTAAAACTTTCATTTTGAAGATACGCATACTAAAGTATATTCACGAACTAAACTAAAAGACAACCAAGAACTGTTCATTTTTAAGACAAATATTCTGTAGAAACATAGCATAAACTGCTTTGTTTTTCACGTCTATTTATCTCAGAATAAAAATATAACAGTACACAGCCCGTTTAACAGCTATTTGACATTAACAATAAGAGTAAGATTAGCTCAGTTTTTATAAATTCAATAAATTTGCATGATGTTCCCTCCTTTATGTCAGATTTGAATTCGATGTAAAATGCATTTACGCAAAATATGCTTAAGTGGAACTGCAACATCTTTAAGCATACCATAATGTCCCAGTAGTCGGAACTGTTGTTTCGGTCATTTAATGGTGCTGCAGAGGTGGTACACTGCTAAACTCGTGCTTTTAACGTTTGCTAACGAAACTGTTTTTCCATTTGTTCCTTATACTTATAGTGTATAAAATCGCGATCTCTTCTGCTTCTTGTTCTCTTGCCTTCAGTGTTCGTGTTTGAACAGCCGTACTCTTTTACGCTGTTAGTAACAACATGCAACTGCTGCAATTTTGTCTTTTATGTTATAACCGCTAATGATATCACATTACGGATTGTCCAGCCTCCAAGTCTCATGGGACGTCTCACATTACGAGAACAATGGCTTATCAGCAGGTCATGATGCGAAAAAGGTAGTAAGAAGGACAATGGAGCCGAATCCTCAACTCATCGTCTTCGGCATGAGCAATGGTACAGGGTTTATAATAAAAGTGTTACTGCTCTTTTATCTGAATTTTCTTACTTTGTCATGAAACAGAAAAGCAAGTATTGTACCACTTAGCAATTACCAGCATTTCTATGTTATGATGATCATGTTAGGCAAATTTCACAAACTGAAAGGACATTTCAGAATTATGAATTTGGACATTTAATACAGTCTCTCTTCATTTCTGACAACTGATCGGCCCTGCAGCCATGTACTTAATATCTCCATTGTTTGACACATACAACAAATTTCCATGTGTAAAAGGTCTGAGAGAAAGTATTTCCGCAAGAGCAACTTTCAGCAGCAGTGGTAACAACTGACATGCAGTTAACTGAAATTAGCTGATGCAAAACTTACACATGCACACATCTCCCTTCAATTTAATGCTTGTTTCTGTAAGTGAACAAAGAATGTTGTCGCATCCGTGCTTCAGATACCTTCAAACAAAACTGTGATTACAGGTTGGTTTGTGTCATCAAAGGTAAAATAAAATTGAACCGGCAGTGAGTTGACACACTTGCTTACTATTTGCTGAAATTCGACTGTATTTGTCGAATATCATTCTCTTATCATTTCCAAGGTCTTGATAAACATCTCTTACATGTACCTAGAAACATGTTAAGCAAGTGGAAATCAGTAGGATAAAGCTGTCTCGTAACAGTAATTGGTAATTGGTCCTCTAATAATTCTTGATGGTGACATAAACTTCACCCTCCAGTCCTGATTTTCAACTTCTTCTCTTTCAATCTTGAGTTTGTAACTGAATGTTGCATCAGCAGTTCCCTGCATGAACCTCTCGTAACACATTCTTTACGGTATCATTGGTGATTCATGTGAAGTGTCATAATCTTCAAGCAGTGCCATGAGCTGTGGAGGGACAACATTGGCAATTGCTCAATGGATCAATGTCTACTCGTTTTAAAACAAAATGCTTTGAAAGCATTTCAAAAGCAAAACACCAGAATCCTAGACAAGGCCCCAGATCTCTAATATTTTCTGGTATTTGCATTCCCATACGGAAATTTACAGAGACTTCCCATTTTCCATACAACTTTGCAAAGCCCTTGTGATGTTCCATGATTGTTAAAGCACGCTTGTCTACTTCTTGTTGAGAAATGCTAGTCTGATAAGCAAGCTCCATTGCTTCAGAAAGCAGAACAATGTTCTTGTAGTACTGTTGGGGGATCAGACCATGAAAGCATGGTCTAGCATAGATTATTTCGAAATTCTTGAACTGGTCTGCCCTAAGTCCCCCAAACGAAGTCTTGTCGCAAAAGTTGATAGGCAGCCTGCCAATGTCACTCGGAACTTTAAGTGTTTTCAAACTTTTCAAAAACAATTTCACTTTTACCATCAGAATATAATGTTCCAAAACTTTGCTCAGCAGTAGTTCCTCTTCTTTTTTGACAGTTCGTAGATAAATGTATGCATTGCATCAATGGAAACCAAGGTAGAGAAGATGTAGACGTTCTGAATACATAACTCCATATTTTCTAGAGATAGTGTGGGTCTGGTTCAAACTCCTAACTCTGTTATACTGCTGTGTGCCTGCTGATTATATTCAATGATGTGCTGTTTCTAGGAGTTGACACCACTCTGTGTTTGTTGGCCCATTTTGGAGGTAAGCGTGCCATTAGTACATGTACAATAGCAGTAGAACACTAGAACAGCAACCTCTTCTCCAAAGATGTCCAACAACCGAAAAAATGAATAGATTTAGATTCAAATGCATCGCAGAACTGCCAACACCTGAAGCTCGAACAAGGCCTGGAGTGCTGGTACAGTACTCTAACACTTTTCTCAAAAGTGCGCGGAGCACTTATTTCAGGCAATCTGCAGCGTAAAACTGATGCGATCAAGGATTTTAACTGTACCCAATGAAACCAATACACTGTTGTTCTTTTTGTGCATCACAAAAATCTTACCATACCAGCACGGCATGCAATGCCATATAAAGTTACACACTTATACACCCACGCAAAGGTAGATTTATTGATAACATGGTCATGACAAGTACGAAGTTTGTCAAAGGCTGAATTGGTAGTGAAAACTGCGATGGCGAGTTTACCAGGTATATGTGCCGCTTTAAAGGCCCCTCATTCTCACGTATGTTACAAAGAATTATGTAATAGGGGACAAAGGGATGGAAGTCTGTAAGTAAAGGGGGGTGAGGAGTAGGATGCATTTTAAAAACGGCAGGAAGCTAGCTAGAGAGCAAGTAAAATGTGTTTATCTCAATATTTTTTATAATGTGCCAGAAGTCTTGTGTAGATGGGGAGAGAAGGAGTCAAGTGGTGGGAACTCAGGGACCCTCTTGCCTTAGCTTGTATTCAAAATTTTTAAAAACTTTTTTATCCAGTGCAAACACATACATTTATAATAAAGTATATTTGAACCAGCCTACCTTATGTTCTCCTCGTAAAGGCTGGGCTCTCCAATCATGAGTGTCACATGCAATGGTGCCCGGCCACTTCACATTCACCGATTCAGTCAAATTTGTCTTGCTCCTGAAGTCCACGTGCGATCGTTATTTGGACGGCAGCTGCCTTTACCCAATTTCAGTTATTCTGAAAACCATACTTTGCTTCCTTTGAAGTAGTTTTCGGCAAGAATCTCGGATGCTGTCTCCAACTCCTTGAAATATCCATTAACTTTTCCTATTCCATGGTCATCGTTCCCCTGCTTCTTTCTCAGTGTTTGGCAGTTCCTGTAACTGTATTCTGAAGTTCCCAGCAATTCAATCACACACCGTGAGTTATGTACAGTCCATGTTACCTGAAAGTGCCATGGTATAATTTGGTGAGGAAAAGACCAATGCATTGAAGAAATACATTTTCAACAAGAACGGACTTGAAACTAACACTGTTTGGTTTTATTTTTTTCATATAAATTCAGAAATATCCACAAATAATTTGTTAAAAAGACTTAACTAAAATTGATGAAGTAAATGCTTGCCTTCGAAAAGTGGTCTTCATTTAGATAAATATATCCTTGGGCATTTATTTCCAAAACACTGCTTGCCACACACCAAAATGGCGGTCGTGAATCACTCAGAAAATCAGCTGGAAAACGACCTTCTAGGACCCAGTGCCTGTCAGTTTTATTGCAAAGATTGAGGCATTGGTCCCCAGCAGGAAGTCATATTACCCAGAAGTCCCTGTGGGATTAGTAGCCGTCATTTTGAATAAAAACATCCATGCGTTTCGCGCACATTGGGGAGAGGGTCTGGCCCCACCATGATGATTTCTGATGTGTACATTTAGGAGTGACGGCAGCTTTGTCATTAAAAGGATTCTTTCACGGTTCTGCACATGCTCGGGTTCTCAGAAATTTAGTCTGTGTTCGGGCCCGGAACAAAGCCAATTTCTGAGGTTTTATGTGGCAAAGTGTCAAAGGTGGATTTTATCTTAAAAAATCTCTCTGTATTACCCATCGGTGATCAGAATATGTTTTGTTTGGATCATATTTTATTCTGGTGTTGGGTTTTAGTTTTATTTTACTGTTGCTTCACCTAACCTTTCTAAAAGTTTTAAATTTTCAAATGTGACTTACAAAGTCAAGAGGAACATCATGAGTGACCATTATTCGAAAAGGAAGTCAAATATCTTGCAAGAGTCACCATTACAAAAGAATAGCAACAAAGCACAAACCGTTGCTGATTTGAGCGACTGAGCTTAAGGTTGATCAAGGTCAGGATTAATTTCCTGGGTGTATTTCCTTGGTATCTATTCGCTTTGTGAAGCAAACATCTTCGTTTCTGCGCTTCACTGATTTCTTTTTTTTGATCTTAATATTTTTCTTACTCGTTGCTTACAGTGCGAAATTCAAAACCAAAGTCTGCAAAATACTGCTATGCAACTACTATCCTTTATTTTTCTTACAAATATAAATTTGTAGACTCGAAAGTTCAACATATCAGAAGGTAAGTGGAGTTTGTCATGGTTTGAGAAATTTGAATTTTAAATTTGGAAGGTCGATCGAAGTGTATTTCCTTTGTTTCTATTGGCTATGAAACAATTACTGTCATCCGAGCTTGCACATGTGCATAGCCGTGAAAGTGCCCTTTTAACGAATTCATAGGCCATTGCAAAATCCTGCTTTCTGTGTGCAAACGTCAAATTCACATTACTAATGCATCGCTGACAAAGGAGCAGGCAGGCTAGAACAAATCCTGCCAGTAGTTCAGATCAGTTGGACTCAATCTTTAATCTAGGTGCTGAATACTTTTTTGGTTGTGCCAGGAAACAAGTTGTGCAGGGGGTCACAACACATGGTGATACTTGAATAGTAAGGGTGCTCAAGCAGGATAGTGTATCTTGCATCAAGTTGGGTAACTTTCATCACACTGCCAGTTGCGCTCTTACAGTTCTCGACAGCACTAGCATCATGGTGATGTTGCTCTGCAGTTCTTTTGGGCCAGTTGTCACCGTATTCAAATATGTAATCATTTGACTCACTAAATCCACCAGGTTCTCCTTAACATATTGTTACACAGATCTTCTGATCTTATGAGTATGTCTGTTGGCCAGCCACAAGGTTTTATCATAGGTCCTTTTATACATAAATGGCCTTTACCAGATTTGTCAGTGGTAAAAACACCTCTTCCTATGTATTCGTCAATGTATCTATCTTCCAGTCCTGTTTTGTTGAGGTTGGCCTTTACCACATAGTATCAGTATCAACCTTCTATTGCCCACGAAAAGTTCATCAGCTATCGTACCAATATATGCTCTAATGCAATATGATATACTCTAATATACTGTATCTCCCCGGATTTAACAAATTTTCATAACTCATTGTGCTATAGTTGGTCCCATTATTGGTCGTTAAGTTTTCTGACAACCTGAAAGGGGCAAGGATTGGCTTAGACATTGATTGAGACTGTGATTACATGCTGAGAAGACTAACAACTTCACTGAAGTCGAATAAATAGACATAACAATAACAGAATAGTGTTCGCGAGTCACTTAATACAGCTCTGCCACCGTTAGTGTAGGATTGGATGTGACATCACCAGTTCCTTTTGTTGTCATGGAAAATGAGACACACCTTTATGCCGCTTCGGTGAGATCTATGTGCATTTTCGAGACACATGTGTTCTGGTAATCATTTTAGATCACAAACTTGTTGGAATTATGATCCAAAAAAAACTGCATGCTCTCCTTCCACAATGCAAAAAAAGATTTTTCACTTGTTTCTAACTTCTGACTCGAGCAAGGAAGTGTTGTTACCTTGTTCTGAGTCTGTCTCAGTAACTGACATTTCCCTTCCTCCAACAGTTGGCTGTCAAGTAAACTCTAGAGTGGGGAATTGTTCTTGAGCTCAACCCAGAGTTTTAAGATTCATCAAGGCCTTGTGTATTACACAAAGTTTCTTCAAAGCCAACAGCATCGACAAAATTAAAAACTTCTCAAATAGTTTGCACAATTGCTTTTGCATATTTCCTGCTCCAGATTTTCACAGTGTTGCAGTACATCTTTTAAATGGACGAGTAAATTACACTTACCGAGCAACCTGTTGGATATGAAACTTATTAAACTCTAGCAAAACACTTGGGCAGCATGGAAGTTTGCCGGTTTTAGCATTTCCTTGCAATGCTTTCTGGTATGACAGCAGCTTTTCCTTCAACTCGTCCTCACTTTTAGAAACTTGATGGAACTGACAATCTTGCTCTTCTTCAAGCAAATGGCACTTGTCTCACATTTTCTGGAGAAGTCTTTTAGCAAATTAACGGTGTGGACCTCAGAACCTACGCTAATCTATTTGTTGGCTATGTAGAAGAAGTTTTCAACCAGTTCGACGGTCCCACGCCAGAACATTTCAGCTGCTACAAAGGTGGCTGTCCTGGGGGTATATCTTGCACTAAAGAAGAACTCGAACGTTTTATTGGCTTTGTTTACTCCCTCCATCCGGCATTCAAATTCACATGGGAAATCTCTGAAACCTCAGTCACTTTTCTCAATATCAACATTTTTGTTCAAGACAATCATTTGTTACCAAGTGTTCACTTACAAGCCCACAAGTTCTCACAGTTACTTACTGTAATAGTCTTCCCACCTGTCTGACGTCAAAGACTCAATTCCATACTCCCAATTTCTTAGGCTCCTTAGGCACTGCAGCTATGATTCAGACTTCAACTCCAAATGCGATCAGATGTCTAATTTCTTTTCCGAACGTGGCTATCCTGACAACTTCCATCAGTCTCAAACAATGAAGAAGAAATTCCTTTCACACTTACTTCCACCCTAGCAATTTAGCTGCTAGAAACACGGTCCTTAGAATTTTTAAAATTTTACGGTCATCGTAAAGCAACACCGATTTCCCTAATCCGCCAATCGTCTTATTCAAAGGTGATTGAAAGCTGCGAAATTCACTTGTCAGAAGTTCACTTTTTTCCAACCTATAACCAGGAACTTTCAAATGCTCTCGTAAATGCTGCAACACCTGTCCATTCATCAAATCTAAAACTTGTGTTAAAGGACCTAAAGGCTCATACCAATTTGACATTTATTTCGATTGCAGAACCTCAAATATTATTTATTGCATCACTTTTTACACTCTGCAGCAGACTCTACTGTTAGGTTACCACTTTCGCGAGCATTTACTTTATGTAAAAAAAAACAAAGGATCAGGCCTATCTAAACCCGTGGCTTGACACTTCAATCTCCCAGGCCATTCACACAAACACATGGAAGTTTTTACATTTAATTTGCACCTAGGGAGTAATGAATCTCGAAAAAGGAAAGAACAGACTTATTTTCAAACTTGTTAAACTTTGTCTTAAGAAAACTTTCAACAGATTTAAAAACATGTAAAATGAAAGCAATACTTCAGTGTGACCAGCTAACCTATCACTATGAGTCCTTAAAAAGACAGATAAGTATTCCCTTAATCCTGCATCACAACAGGAGTATGAGAATAATTTGCAGCTGGGGGCATCATGTTCTGATATATCAAATTTGATGTTTGCATTTTAACCATGATATTTCTTTCAGGTGGAAGTAGCTTTAATTGAGATGCAATCAGTTCCCCAAAAATGTCATTGTCATCTCTTTGTTTCACTGTGCCCTTAGCTTCTTTCTGGTTTGCAATACTCTCTCCCAAGGACTTTATCAGAGCAAATTCTGCTTCCTCACGATCTAGTTTTATCTTCTTGGTATCTCTGGCAGTGTGCTTATGGAATTTCCATGGTTTGATTTCCTCCTTTTTAGTGTTAGACGTGTCACTGGCGCTCTGTGGATCAGGTGTCTCACTTCTATCTAGACTGACATCACTAACCTCATTTTCAGAATCTGATGCGCCATCATCTTGAGTGGCGGGCATAAGATTACTTTTTGTTTTTCTCTCTTACGAAAGGATCAAGCCACGTGAGGTAAGGGAACATGTCCGATAATTCCTTTTTCACATCATCATCATTCTTTTTTCCTGCTCCAGAGACTTTGACTTGGCAAAGTTTTTTCTTTTCACGGCTCTATTTGTTTCTCATGTTTCGAAAGTATGACATTGCATCTTCTACGAAAGAAGTATATAGAAGTTTTAAATCATTTTTTTAATAATCAACTAATTATTAAATATATACCAATATTAGTTAACCTGACACAAATTCAGGTTCATAGAATTTTAAAATAACTCCTAATTAAAGCAATAGTCTCACAACTAGCTTGAACTTTTCATATTAGTTTAAGTTCAGAAAGAGACATTACTAGATCATCTCTCATTAGAGGCAGTTCTTTAGAAACAAAATTGATAATAGTAATGATGAATACCATAGTATAGTATATCAGCGGGTATATCAGTTATACAAAACACTTTGAACAAACATTTTTGAACAAATTTTAATTATTGACATTGTTTTTTTGATATTTCTGTGCTGCCAATTGTAGCAGAACCTGTAATTTTTTCCGTCAGAAAAATCATACCAGTTTTCAAAAAAAGCTGTCAGTTAAAGCCATACTATTCTTTCGTATTTTCGTTTTGTATTACAAAATTATAATTATGAATAGTGAGGAGAGTCCTACTCCTTTTTTTAATTTTAATAAGCTTAATAAACAACAACGGTCAGGCTCTTTCTCGGTACGTCCCGCAAACCTTTTGTTATTCAAATCATAAACTATTTGAAAAGGAAGCATACAACAATGAAGTGTATTGACGTGTAGAGCCGATCCATAGATATATTACGGCCCTGTAGAGAACCACTGTCTTTGACACTTGAGACAAGGTTCTTGACGTAGTTTTCTGTACAAGTTATGTAGAAGGGACTTGTGGTATCGTTAGGCTTTGCTGCATAAACCACGGACTTGTACGTGTAGGTAAATCTGGCATCATTCATAGACTTGAAAAGCAAGCCATACTTTGCGGGTTTATCAGGTTTATGCTGCTTGAAAGCAGTTTCTTATTGGGAAGAGGGTTTCATTCAGCAATAAGAAGTCACTTGGAACCAAATGTTTCGGACAGTTCTTGTTGAACATCTCAAAAATCTTTCGCAATGCAGTAAAACGATCTTGGATCCAGCATTCCATTCTGGTGCTTTCATCATCGAATGAGAAGTGAGCCATCAAAAACTTGTACCTGTTTCATGACATGGTGCCTCTGAAGACTGGGTGGTCTACTTTCTCTTAGTGCTTTAGTATGTTTGGTGTTCGATGAAATCTTTCTGAGATACGATACCAAGCAACTGACAACACTGACAACACCTTTCTATTCGCTATCAATGGCCGCTGGTTTTTCTGGATAAACAGAAAAGTTTGTTTCTCTTATATACTTTACAGCTTCCTTCCTTCCTTCCTTCCTAGCGTAGTCCATTCTTGGTGGACGTGCAATACACTCGGTTGGACTTGAGTTCCTTGTGAGGTAACAGTTTCTCTAGTAGTTCGATGACAAAGTTATGGTTCTTTTAGTGATTGTTTTTTCGTTTAGCTGTAGCAGATTCGGCTAAACTTTGAATCTCTTTTTGAGAGAGTGGTGTTAATGTTGATGAGTTCGCACTGGCTTTGGTTTGTCTTGTCCAGTTTTGCATTGCTGCTTGCTCTAAACTCTGGTGTTCATACATCTGGTTGTTGATTGTTCAGCTATGTAAGTCCTGCTGCTCTACATTTTTGTGTAAGCATGCCAGACAACTGAAAAAACATATTTAAGGCATTTTAATGAGAAATACTATATTTCAATACATTAAAAATTACCCCATAACCCCATATATCAAAATAAAGGTTTTCATCCCAGGAAGCTATTTTTTGCAAAATATTTACCACAGTACTAAAACAACAACTGTTGGCATGGAAACAAACACTACTTTTTTAATTCAAACAGTAATTCCAGGAATAAGATATATTCATACAACGTGATATTTACAAAATCAGCTTTAATATCATTAAAAAATGTCATGAGTGAAAAAATTGTTATTTTGGTAAATTTCGTAACCATGGCAACATGGGCGTGGAATTTCAAACTTGCAAATTCATATTTATTAACACGAAGTCTTTAACACTGGTTTGGTGTTATTTATAAGTTTCCTTTCTGATTGCCCGAAAAACGATGGAAACAGATAATCATCGCCAAAATCTATTAAAATAAATCAAATTGCTGAAAAAAGTTTCCTGCGTTTCCATCAACAGAAGTTCGATTTTTCGTGCTGTGATCTATTTTCTTCATTCATAGCATTAAGAATACCATGCTGAATAAATCCTGAAAATCCGAGCAAAAAATCTTAAAAGCTCTTAAAGTTAGGAATGTTTGAAATTCGAATATATTGAAAATGAAATACGGAGAAATGACCTCTAAAGTGGGAATTGTGCCCTTTGCAAGTCTTTATCGACTTTTAGTTTCAATAACTGAAATATTTGATAACCCCCCCCCCCCCCTATGTCTGACACACAATTTTTCATTACAAAAGTATTCAAACTATTGCACTTTAATTTATTTTTCCTGTATATGAATGCTGTAATATAGGCATGACAAGTGTGTAGCATATCAGTGTAGTTCAGTTTCAGTCGAACGTCACTTCTTTTGCCTCTTTTTGGAGGCTGTTGTTTGCTAGCTTGATCATCAGCCCGACCAAATGCACCAGCCTCATAATTACAAACAGCTGCAGCTGCAGCAATTCTAATGGATTTCATTGTTCTAAATTTATGTTTTCGTGCTCTTTTACACAGCATGCCATTTAGACTCTCGTTCTGATTGTGTGTAACCCTCCAAACACCTTGTATGTCTGAGTTTTGAAGTGTGGAAGAAAGTCTCTTCCCCACACTCTAAATGTGTACATTTCACATATAACTGGGAATAAAGGTCCCATGTGCAGCAGTGTTGTCATATAGTACACGTTTCCCCTTGTGGCAAACAGAACACACAACTGAGTTATAAATAGACGTGGCTAAAAAATTGAGATATTAAAGCCTAAAACCCTGTTTTCCCTCATACTTGTCAATATTAAATCCTTTTACTCGTGGACAAAGCTGAGTGTTATCCTGTGAGTTCAGTTCGGATGTGTCTGCGATGTAGAGATATTGTGAATATCCAAGGTTTTCTTGTTATCCACGGCACATGTTGTTGTTTCCACGTGACTGTTGTTCAACTGATAATCACTCATTTAGGTCGCTTTCTTAGCTTTGTTCGTTTGTGAATGGGTTCATTTGAGTCCCGATCTTTTTTTTTTCTCTTGGATCTTTCATAACTGCCCATTCTCAAGCTCGAATCTCTCTAGAAATCATAGAAGTAGCACAACGTAAATAGCTCAAGAACAGCTCAAGATTTGTGGAGTCTAAAAGACATCGAACTGCATGGTGCAATATTCCTTAGAGGGGTCGATTATCACACCCCCCTTATAGCACAATTTTAATCTAGAGCTCAGGCTTTCATATAGACTTGAAATCCGAGTATTTTTTTTGTTTTTTTTGTGCAAAGAACAGCCCGTTTTTGACGCTAAATAGTGCTCGTTGTCATGGAAACCAGATGCAAACAATGCAGAATAGAGCGCAAGGCAAATTATACCAAATTTTACAAAAACCAGCAAATATTTCCAGTAATCTATACAAAATACTAAATCATTTTTTAGCAAAATAACAAAATGAAAAAGTGAACCAAATTTCAGTTGTTTGGCTACCGTAAGCTTACTGTCAGCACAGTTGTGTGTACTGTTCAAGTCCAGTTATTTTGCTCATCACTGCGTTTAGCTGTTGCATCATAAATACTCAACGAGATCGATCTTTCTGTATTGCCTTTGAATTGTCTCACTGTCGAACTGCCCAAGCTGCGTAATCTGTGTCAGACAAGTCGGAGGCGGAGTTTTCACTCATTTGACTTATCACTTTGCAATCACTTTCACACAATGAATACTCTTCTGGACTTGAAAACTCTGATGGTGAATATTCTGATTCTTTTTCTGCCATTTTAAACACTTTGAAGAGAATCTGACTGGAGAAAACTAAGACTGATCGATGTGCAGAGCTGGATATTGTTTTCCTTTCAACAATGCACAATCAACTTACACAACTTATGTCGTCAGAGCTCTCAGGCCCTTGTCGCATTGTGCTAGGTGACTTTCGAGAGCAAAAAATTACATTGTCATCGCCTAAAAAGGACTTAAACTATAATTTTAAATGTTCTACCTATACTAAATTTTCTTCTGATCATGCTATAAGAACTAAGGAGAAAAAAGTTATTCATCTTTGCGATGGCAACCTCTCCCCATGCTCCCTTGACCAGGTCTGCTGTTGCAGACATGCTCCTTTCTCTGATCTTAAGGTCGCTATTGTGAACATAGGCAAGCTCCTGGGCAGGTGGCTATAGATGTAACTTCTCTAATTCTATCATTTACTCCTTGGCAATGTATTTAGTTGAATCTTGCCAATATCGGATGACCGTTTCTTCTCCCTTCATAAAGAAACTTCAACAAGATGAAGCTCTTGGTATGTCATCTTTGTTGAGAAATTCAAAATTCAGCAATAGAAAGTGGTCGAACTTTTCAGCTCAATAAATTCCCTATACAACAATAATGAATGGCAAATAACCATTCATATGTGTTTATTATTTTTGTTTATACAAATAAAATAACATTGACTAGCAGTGGTACATTTTAGAAAAACGCTAGAGCACAGAAAAATAAGCATCACCTTTCTTGGATTTTCATTAAAAGTAGATTTTGACACAACAGATTTCAGCTAAAAAAACTGTGCTGACACGCATGTTTGCAAATTTTATAAACATGGCGCTCGCGAGAAGACAAGTTCTGTTGCTGCGGATTTTGAGGAGAGTTTGTAGAAAAGAGGATCTATCAGCGAGGAAAAGATTTTGGGTTAGAAAAACTTTGTCAGGAGCGAAAAAAGGCGAATTTCATTTGCTTGTTCGAGAATTGAAAAGTTTTGACCAGCGTTACTTTTTGCAGCAGTTTAGATTGAATCCAGAAAAGTTTGAGGAGCTGCTAAATGTTTTTGTTCCAAGAATTGTAAAATGCTCTTTGAAGAGGGAACCATTTACCCTAATGAGAGACCTTCTATAACTTTTCGTTATTTGATAACTGGAGATGCACAGACAGCTATTTCTGCCAGTTACAGAATAAGTAAAACATCTGTTAGCAGAACTGTAAAGAAACATATGATGCTCTGTGGAATGATTTGATTGCTAATGGTTCTTGAAAGTGCCACAAAGTGAGGAAGAATGGATTGAGATTGCAAATCAATTCGAAGCCAAGTGGATTTTTTGGAACTGCACAGGATCTATCAGTGACAAGCATGTTGTGATGCAGGCATTGCTGGGTCTGGGTCCTATTTCTTCAATTATAAAAATTCCACATCGTTTTGATGACAGTTGTCAATTCCAACTATGAGTTTATCCTTGTAGATATTGGTGATGCAGGTAGGCAGAGCGATGGTGGTGTTTTTGGCAACAGCAATAGAAGATATGCGATGGATCGAGACTTGCTCAAGATCCCCAAACCAAGGCCACTGAAAAGGAGAACTAAAATTTCGTATTTGTTTTTCTTGGTGATGAAGCCTCTTTCTCCTTAAAGATTGTTTGATGAAGCCATACCCAAGACGTTCTTTACAAATAAAGGAAATAATTGCCAATTACAGATTATCACGTGCAAGAAGGCAAATTGAAAATGTATTTGGCATATGTGCAATAAGGTTCATGAAGGCCAATCATAGCCAGAGTTGAGACTGACATGAATCACTAAAGCCATCGCAGTACTTCACAATTAAATCATGGCAGGTAGATAATTTGAATATTATCAAGAATATTGCCCAGTTGGATAGGCGGAGGGTGATTGGAGAAACATTGACAGAAACGGATGGGTTGGTTTCATTGTGAACTGCAGGTTCGGACAACTGTTCTCGTGATGCCAAAGTAATAAGGTATGACTTCCAGGATTACTTTGTTTCCCCAAAGGGCTCAATACAATGGCAATGGGCAATGTCAATTGTTGATTCTGTTATATCCGCTGCCTTACCCACTTTGCTACTGGGTTTTTCTGATGGCAGAATTCAATTTTGTTTTGTTATCTTGTGAATCACAATCTGATTATACTAAAGTAAATTTATTATTCTAGGTAGCAAATAACGGTGACTAATAAAGCTAGAAACCGTAAACAACAACTGTGTCATAACTGAAAAACACACTTGAATGTATCACAAATTACATTTGGTTGGGAAAATGAAACTGTTTGATATAATAATTCAGTCTTACATAATCACACAAGAACACTAGCTGGTCAAAAAGCTTTCATTTTGGTAACTTTCCAGCTGCTGCTCCTGAGCGTGACATCAGGTTCCTTTTCTGTAAACATTTTGAGGGTCCAAGTCTCTGGTCTCTCAAGTTTTTTCAGGTTTTCTTTAAAGTGTCCTCTGTTAAAGAAAAAATCATTTTTAGATGTGGGACGACAACGTTTATTTAACTATTACTGCGTGCTGTGAAATCCAGAACAATTATTGTTGAAAGGGATTACATGTATATAAGTTAGCAATTAAGGACTTGTCAGAAAGTATGGGAGAGGGGCGACACTAAGGGAGCGATTATAAAGTATGTGCTATGGGGGGTGGAGGAAAATCTGGGGGGTCGTTGGAGAACATCGCTGTGCTATGACAACCTCAGTGACAGCTAAGGTGCAATGCAACCCGAACTCGCTGGCACAGGTGCGACCGCACACTGGGCAGGCAATGTCTGAAGATGAGTTTCGCGCTCTTTCCTTTCTAGTACTTCTCTTCATGTCTAGATCTTACAGGCGTTTCACCTCAAAAGCTGTAATCCCATTTTGCATTTCCTGTCTCCAGGCAACACGATCTTTCGCAAGGGATTCCCATCCAGGAATGGGGATACTGCAAGCACGTAAGGATTTCTTCAGGCAGTCCTTGTAGTGTTTTCACTGGCCCCCTTGTTTGCGTTTCCCAATGACCAGTTCGGAACAGAAGACTTGTTTAGGTAAGTGGCTGTCTTCCATACCTATTACGTGACCAGACCACCGTAGCTGCGCCTTGGTGATCAAGGCTTCTACACCAGGGAGATGTGTATGATGAAGGACATCTTGGTTCGATACTTTGTCCATCCATTTAATGCCCAGGATCTTGCAGAGGCAATGGAGATGAAACTGGTCTAACTTCTTGAGATGTCTGCGGTAACAAGTACAAGACTCGCATCCGTAGAGGAGTGAGGACAAGACAACCACTCTGTAGACAGCTATCTTTGTTTTCTCTTTTAAGCCCTGCTCATTCCAAACTCTTGACCACAGGCATCTGAATGAGTTGCTAGCTTTGGACAAACAAATAATAATTTCATTGTCAGGACTTGCGTTTGAAGAAAGACAGCTGCCAAGGTATGTGAAGTTCTCTACATTCTTCAAGGTAGCATCGTCTATGCTAATAGAAGGCT
>JAOEJI010924023.1:0-17821 GCA_025448255.1 Umimayanthus chanpuru
TTTTTGAATGTTCAGATACGACGCGTTTCGTTTTCTCAATAATATACATTTTTTAAAAATATTCATTTAATTTCCAGAAACTTTTGAAAAATGAGTTCGACTTGGTGGACAAAGTTGAACTCATTTTGTGCATTCTTCAGATTCCAAACTTAATTCTCAGTATCCTCCGCATGCCTCTCATGTTTGTGCCATGATTTTCTGCACTCCGCAGATCAATTTGAACACTTTGTGGTTTGAAAACGAGAACTTTCTCCAATGATTGACAAGTACGACGTTTGGTGAACGGTTTCATGACTTCGAATGCAAAACCGAATCGCGAAGAGCTGGAGGCACAAAACGTAGAAACGGACAAAACAGTTCAACAAGTCAGAAGAACCGTGTTCAAGTCATTCGTGACATTAGTAAAAGTTAAAGGCTGTAACATCGTGCGTATGAATCATTTAATTTGGTACCCGTGTACACCGCATCACTTAGGATTATAAACTTAAGTTTGAACTGAGCTAGTTATAAATAACGACCACTTAATCTTCACTTCTTCAATCCTTTTGGTTTCATTCATTTGAGTAACTCTGTTGCCTGTTTATGAATTGTCAGTTCCAGTTCAGTATTGGTTTCAGATGCACTTTTTTCAATTCTTGAACAAGTAGCTAATACCTGGCTATGGAATTCGTGTTGTTACCCATTCTTAGCTCTTAAGGATCTGCCTCATCCTCCGAATACGTATTATTCGCTCAAATTGTTGATCCGTAACATACCAATTCCGTGATCGCTCTACCGTCAATTATTTATATTTACCTTTGACATGCTTCTAAATGGTAATTAGACATTATCGATACCGACTTCAAATGATGGTTTCTTTCTGAAAGTATACAAAGCTAAACTACTAGAGATTATTCAGCCCTTTCAATAAAAGTTCTATTAGTGGGTATGAATCATTGCCGCAACGTTTAGATTTTTGGCACCATTTCCTGAAGTAGAGCTAAGCGATATAAAGGCATGGACTCGATGAGTGCACGTGTTCCGCTCGGCGCATGCCTAGGCGACTACTATTACAGTATACAACAAGCATTTTGCCACAAGGTCAGTAGCGCACTTCTACACAAAAGTTTAGTTGTTTTTCATCGGCCATCACTCTTGCTCACTTTGTTTAAAGCTCTGCTCTTGGGCGGCGTTACGTTTTTTCACAGCAGCATTCCAGGTAATTCATTTTAACATATTTTATGGTTCTTATAGCACAATCATTTCACACTTGTTTGATTGAAACTAGCCGCTATCTATTCAGTTTCATTCACCCATATCAAACGTTAAGAAGTTTTTACTTCTTCATTTGCTCGCTACCTTTATAGACCCGGTTTTGTTTTGAGACAAATCAAACAACCTTGTTTAGCTCCTAACGATACTTCGGTGGTCCTGAAAGTTTCAGAAAGTGGCTGCCACAGACAGCGTTGACAACCCTATTCAATCTCACTGTTCTTATTACGTTCAGGTGAACAGTGGTGTGTACTCAACACTCACTGGATAATTTATGGACGTTATTGTGACTTATTGTTTGGGCATAAAATGTTGCTTCGTTCTCCAATGCTGCTTTTTAGGCACAAGTTATCAGAAGTAGGAGTCAGTTTCAGCTATAGGTCAAGGGGTTGTTCTTGTAGGTAGGGGTTTTGATCGTTTCCTGTTTCTGGAGGTTGAACACACTATATGATTGTCACTGTACCGCTCACAGCGTTTTGAGCTACAATACAAGATGCTGGTTCTTTGTTTGCGGGACACTTTGCGAGGCTTGACTGAACGAGGCCCTTCGAATAGATTTTGTATCTGTAGCCACAGTTAAAATTTTACGTTTGTGGTATATACAAACTATCCTTGTCACAGTTGTTTATTCGCCCTCCATTGATATATGATACAAACTGTTGTTCTGTTCGTAGCGTGACTTCCAAATCTTCAATCCAACAGCAAGGATCTTGTGGATGTAACAAAGTGCTAATATAACATCTGATCAAAACTGAACTTAGAACAGATTCTGCTTCTAGTTTCTGACATCCTTTCGCAGGTAATGCAACGTTGCTGTGAACTTGTGAGCGTTGTTTGTGCCCGCGGGACCATTCGTGTCGTACAAATATGATTAGAATGCGCTGACACGCGAATGGATTTGTATCTTGATGTGATATTACACAAGTACTGTGGATTTTACAAGCTGTTGTAATCGTTCACTAATTCTTAGACCCGAAGACTCATATTAAAGGTACTTTTCCTGTAACATAAGTTCTATGAAAACAGGTGTTAACTGAACGCCTTAATATCTTTCCTTTCGGCATTGCCAAGTCGGTGCTGTCGATCCACTTCATAGTAGACATAATACATTCACTTGTATGCACTATTTGGTTTTGGTGAAGGCCAACACGAAACAAGGCGATTTACTAACTGTGCTTTGGGAAGCGACGACGAGTTTAAGGTGTGGTCTTGACTAAGTCTTGGTTCTCCGTGCTGGGAAACACGTGGATTCAGATTGACGCGACGCTGATCAGTATGGCCCTGTCTCTTGGGATGATAAGCACTGCACTCTACTCGATCTTTGCATACTACACAACTGAACGCAGCAACAGTGTCAGTGAACAAACAGTTGCTTTGTGTTTGTCTTATTTAAGATGACTTGTTACACGAACTTGAGCCGTTCGGAAGCCGATCTGTAGACTAACTCCTACTGATGATTTCCAAAGTCAGGTTAATTTTTTCTACCTATCAACTATCATGTAATCAACGATGTAGTAACTAGTATTGCTCGCCCACAATTTCATGATTTAAAATTAAATGCAGTTTGCTCTTTTGTCAACTTATGTTTTTCAATTCCATGTATATCCGTTTGACCAAACACGACCTAACTCTATTAAAATGGATGCAAGGTCTAAGTGATGGTTATATAGAGAAGTAAAACATGAAGTTGGTTTTGGCGCACTCATGAAGTTGAATTTGAAATGTAAGCCTTTTTGTTGATTTAAGTCGCAAGCCGTATAATGGTATATACATATGAGTATTAACAAAGGTTATTTTCCAAGTTCAGTGCAAGCTCATTACTACACTAATATCGCGTGCAGTCGGTTATCGGTGACTTGTCCGGCCTTCAAACTATTGGGGGAAGTTATGTTTTACACATGCATGTCATTTGTGAATAAAGACCACGATTAACACTGGTCCTGATTGAACACACCTACATCGAGGTAATGACTATTTCAAAACATTTTTTGACTTTTACACGACAGTGCATGCCTTAGGCAGTTTTTCAGTCGAATCATCGATACTCCAGCGTCAGAACAGAACAACAATGACTGAACAAATCAATGTCCACATGATGTCAACTGAAGTTTTAAGAATCTCCAATGGCTCCAGTGGCTGCCTATGTCTGTTAGTGTTAGTGTTATGTTTTAAAATACAAGACACTCAGAAGACTCCAAGAATGTGCTTTTCACTTGAACTCACTTTGTTGACGGATTTATGTGAATCATCGGGAAAAGTGTAAAATCTTTTTGAAACTCAAAATCAGAATAGAAAAGCCACTAAGGCTATTTAGAGGCTTTTGATACACGGTCCATTGTCATTAACAGTTGTCAATACACGATTGCTGACCTGTTGGTATACGTACTGCGGCTCACTATGTATCAGCTGAGACGATGGTAGTAAATATTAACTGACCGTAATGTGGAGCTCGTTTTGTAAGAAGTAAGTGAGCATTTTTTCGGGACTGAGAAGTGTCAACAATTGTGAGGTGTCTGTAAACACTTACTTTTGTTCCACTAACGACGAATGTCTTAACACATGTACAGTGCATGCATGAGGGCTGACTGCTTTTGAAGACAATTTTATGTGCGTTAGTAGTAATAACAATAATGCAGCTGAGTTTTGTGCAGACTGCTGCTAAGTTAAAAAAAAGTCTTTATTTAGTAGGCATATCTGTAGTGGTAGCATCCGAGCCGTTATAATATTCAGTTAACATTCCGGCCACGTCTTACTCGTGAGTAAAGCCAATCGACCTAGCTGATCATGCTATCGTCAATGTATCGTTCACATAGTTAACTTTTCATGCACGTTGTATAGTTCAGTCAACGTTTCCCGATAACTAGTGATGGTTTTTTGTTGCGGCATGATTAACTCTTGCAGATCTGAGTTCAACCGGTGGTAATGTAAATGTTCCTAATGTTGGGAGTTTTCCAAAAAACTAAATCTAATCAAAGCTAAAGTTGATCGTTTGTTTGTTCGTTAGTGTTTAAAGAAAGTTGTTACTTTTCAGTGCCTGTCTGGTATTTGCTAAAAAACGAACCGTAAAAACTGAACGTTGCGCTCAGTTTTCAGTTAAGTAACAACCAGGTCCTCTTTTAGTTCATCTATACTTTCTGAAAGCGTAATCTTCCTAATAGTAATAGAATCACGTCACACCACACATAATATGGGTACGCAGTTACGAATAGCAGTCTCTAACTTCAATTCCATTTACTCTCACTTTTCAGTACTCTCAAAACATTCTCAAACCGTGCACATGCTAGTCTAAAAATGATAATTTATCTTTGTCGCCCGTCTTCGCGAAATTGTACCGTTATACGGTATAATATAAATAATTTTGAAAACGTTTTGTTCTACATTGTGGAATGGGAAGAGTTAGCGCAAGTCCGAGAGAATAGCGTAAAGTTCGTTTCATGTGTGTCAATCTGCCCAACCACTGAAGTTAGTTAGTGACCGCGAGGCCCTTCACACCTGTTCAAATCTATTTACGAATTTATAATCAAAGCTGAACCAATTGATTCTTCAATCAGCGATACATCCGACAGTGAATCGTATTTTGTTTTATTCACGACCAACTTTTTAAAAATATCATTGGATAGAGGGCGTCCTGATTCTAAAACAATGGTCATCATCGTAATTCGTATATTATTCGGTTGCCCTATTTTAAAATGCACTCTTTTTTTTATGAGAAGCTTTTTTTATATTATAACGCCGAGGCTGAAAAAATCCCCAAATTTAAAACTTGAACATGCTGAGGCTGGGGATACATAGATTTTACATACCATGTACAGGAGCTAGTTTGTTGTTTTATTAAAACTGTAAAAGTAATGTCTAATGCACGTGCAATATTACCTGATGGCTACTCTGAATGTAGCTATTAGTGAAACTTTTACATCTGTTAAGAAAAGACCAAATTACTGTTCCGTGTATACATCAAATGAAGCATGAATAAGAACATTAACGTAATCAATCACAAAGGCGGGTACTCACAATTTCTTGCTGCTTATCAATAGTTAAAGCGCAGTCACAAATTGTTATATTTCCATTCTGGGTTGGCGGGTGTAAGTCGAAAACAAAGTTAAAGCTGAAATCCTCAAAATATTTTTAAAAGAACATCCAGCCTCAGCCCCAAAACTGGGCGTTCTTATGAAAGAGTGTAGTCTCTAGACGATCGAAAATAGTAAGGAATTATTACATGTTAATCCCAGTTCTTCGCGAATTATGATAAAACAAGCTTTTCAGTTTGCCAACAATCATTTTCAAAATTTGAGTCATATTATAGCCCGAAAAATTACCGTAATTTAACTCAGATTGGTATATCACTGTATGTGATGAAAATTAGTTACCTCTAAAAATATTTTCAGGAGTAACTGACAAATCGTTACATTAATAATAACAGCGGAGTGGTTGGTTTGATGTTTCTAACAATTTCAGACATAACTGTTATATATTTAATAGCTTCAACGTACGTCTAGCAGGTATTTGGGACATGTTTACTGCATACCGTTTGTCGGTAAACTGCGATTTAAACCGAATTGACCCGGGTATTAGAAAAATCAAGTTTAAATTGTTTCTAAATTGTTCTTTATGTTTTTATATTAACAAATGTGCTGTACTTAAAAAAAGTTAACAGTGGCGAATTTCACTGCGTCATGAAGACAGTTACAGATCCAAGCTTCGTTGTTTTTTAGTTCATGAAAATTTTAAAGTACTTTTGATTTATCTTTAGTCAACGACAATGTTCTTTGAAGTTTGCTCAGTCTTATAGAAAGAAAAGCGTGAAGCTTGTAGAAAAGAAAAGCTAAGTCAGTGACAATCATTTTGGAAAGACTAAATAAATAAAACAATGATACACGGTCCCTAAAGAAGTATATTCTGGTGGAAGCCACGCCACTCTTGCAGCGGATTTGAACGCTGATTCTTGATTCTTTTTTTTTTTTTTTTGTAACTGGACGCATGGAAATTTTGGGACTAAATACACTTAAAATAATCATTGCTGGGAATTTTGGCCTGGCTCAGTGACTGCTCGTCATTGCGTCGGAGTAAGAGTCAAGGGGTAGTAGTAACTTTATTTCAATTTTAAAAAGAGAGAGAACTGCTTTCTTTTCGGCTTCTACGTTAGGCACTGACAAGGTTAATTTGATTCTGGATGTATTTTACCTTTCCAAGACGTTCAATAGCGAAATGAGCCTACATTGTTAAGACTAAATGTCATTATCAAATCAGCGAGAGATATTAGGCTCATTACATGCAGTACTCTTGTACTTACATAGGTCAATCATGGCAACCAGAACAAGTACAATGACGCTGAAACTACCTATCGTAATTTCATGTTTTAATAAATTGAAGAGTGGATAGAACAAAAAGTCAAAATACCGTTATTCATTATCTTACTTTTCATGGTTAGTTGAGGGCAAACTGTATTCAGTCAGGCTTACGATGCGACCAAGTTTTAGATAGTTTTATCCAAGGCTTGATTGTTCTTTTATGACAAACTTAGCCCACTGTTCTCTTATTTCAACATACAATCAATCTCCTTCAAAAAAACGATTCTGAAATTACGATGTTATCAGAGTATTGGGCATTATTTTATGGGGACAGCATTTTTAGTTCTTAAAAGATAGTCGTCAAAGACACGGATATGTTTTGATCAGATGCAGTACGACAATAAGAGTTTCGTAGAAGAACGGAGGATAGGATTCAAAAGTAGCGTTTCAGTTTGAAAAATTAAAATTTCAAAGGAAAAAGCATTATGAATTATAATCCACACAAATTTAAGCACTTCATTATTTCATCTTATTAAAACACACACACGCGCACACATATATGTGTATATATATGTTATGGCTCCAAACTTGTTCTTGATATGATCTTTCTTACTTTAGATTTAAGTGAAATTCAAACCACAGTGTTCTTCTCTCACGAAAAGCTTGTGCTGAAGACGCATGTTCAAAGCTCGGTTGGAATCGGAGCTCGAGCGGCGTGGCGTGAAGGGACAAAAACATTGCATTTATCAAATTGAAAAGGAACATGTAAACAAAACAATACGACGCAGTGATTGGTTTGATATGTGTCAAGGAGAGGCAGTGTTGACAAATGACAGGAACAGAAACAATAGAATGTTGATCGCCGCTCTGTATTCTTGCGAAGCCGACATGCCACAAATAACACCTTCTTTTTTCGCCAGCTTAGCTACTAGTAACATTATTTGTGGATAAACAAACCGGATATCAACCTCGGATTTCGAGGAGCTCGATATATCTTACGATCGTTCCCAAGAAGTTATTTTAAACAACAGTTTAGTTCCATGTACTTATTTCCCGCCAGCTATGCTATTGGTTTATCAGCGCGATCACGTGACTTGTCAAGTGGAATAAGTGGAATCAGTTTAGTCACCAGCGCAAGCTCACGGAATGAGCGGGATTGCGTGTTTTCGTTCGCCGAGTTCGACTGAGCTTTGGCAGAATAGTGTTAAAGGAACTTTCGTGGCGGGAAAACGAAACCGGATGGTGTGACGAGATCCTGTGAAACAAACAGTCATTTATTGCATTTCAAAAGCTTTAGAAGGTAAAGAAAACAGTTTAAATAGGTGTAGTTGTTAAAAAGAATGTATCAGATGTTTGTGAAAGAATCAAGAACGGAGATGTTGACGTGAAGGTTACGTCCCCGCAGGAAAGGCGATCAAAGTTGTAGTACTAGCCACGTGTGGTTTGTTTACGTTCTAACCCAGCTTTACTTCGGCTTGTTATCGCCACAAAACTCAGTTGACCCACCATTTAATGCATAAAAGAAACCGTAGGTTTTGTTCAGCGAAACACAGAGGTTTTTTGCGTCCAATTCAGCGTTCTTGCTAGTCTTTATTTTGATGTACTGCCCGATCATTGAACGACACTGGCTTCGGGATGTACGGGCATCAAGCAGCGAACCGACAGAGGGCACATACATAGGTTTGGTGGGACGATGTTTTGTCTGTTTGGGTACCTTTTTACCCGGTTCATACTGACAACCCTTACATACTATTTTTTAGGTTTGTCTACGGCTAGTGGTATGAAGAGAGAAGCGGCTCTAGAACGCTTGTAGAAGGCTACCGTAGAATGAACGATCCCTTAAACCGAACACGAGAGAACGCAATGACTACAGATCGCATCGAGGACTCGAATTCGCAAAACTCGCGAACGGTTTCTACTCCCGACCCCACAACACACTCAAATAGCACTTCAGATGGGGAAAGGGGAACCTCAGAGCGCGACTCCATGGTGGACGGAGGAGAGAGTAAGAAGAGGAACGGCCTTGACAAAGGAGACGATAAAAAGGTACAAAGCTTTCCTCATCTTCAGCGAAATGATACTCGGTGATTGACCTTGTACTCAAGGTTAGTCAGCGATCCATTGCGAGCACACAGGTTAGGTTGGTTTTGTTTCTGTTTGCCTTTCTCACCAACCTCCCCTAATCTTGGCGAGGATGCCTTTTATAAATGTTGTCGTTCACAATAAACTCATGAATAATGAAACCTAGTGGTGGTGGTGAAAGGTAAGTCTCTGCGTATAGAACGAACGGCATTTGCCGCTCAAATTCTTCACATTCTCAGGTATCACTACTATTATCATTTGATTCAGGAGGCATCGCTGTGAACAAATGATTGTTGGGTACACAAACTGCTTCTGATGAGGACAAAACTGGTGTTTTAGCATCCAAGTTATTGTTTTGCTTCTATTCAGCTCAAAATAGAACTTCAAAGGCTGGAGCTGCGATGTTGTCTTGTAACAAGTACATGAGTGGAGTAGCAGATATTGTCGATTGCATTTCCTTTAAGTTAAACTGAGTTTAAGTCAGTTTCGGTAGTAATTCAACATAATCGTTTTGGTGTTGTTCGTGTACAACATTGAGGCCGATCCCTTTCCGCTAAAGCTTCCCTTCCAACAGGCGTGATCGTTGTTAATGGCGACTTGAAGCACTCACGCGACAGTGCACAACATGGTTTTTGCGTCAATCGATTCACGGAGGTTGCAAATTGAAATCATTTGCCCGGGTCACAGCATCATTACAGACATTACATGTAGTGATGATATCTCACATCTTACTTTTAAACAGTTCATATTTTACAATACATTCTCAAAATTTAAAATACTAGAATAATATTTAGTTGATAATCTGGAGGATGATTTTGTTGTACATATGATTCTTAAAGTTAAAGGGAGCCTGTTCGGTTGCGAAATAAACATCAAAAGCTGAATTTTTGTCTTTCAAGAAACTAGCTTTTTATTTATTCGATTTGTTCTCAAACTGTAGTTTTATAACAGTATAACTATCATATTTGCCTGAGAGCAAAAAAATAAAGTTTTGATTTTAATATATTCTAGGTAAAACCTTTCCAGTAACGCGCTAACGTTACAAGAAATAACAAATTTTGTAGTTGGAAAGCTGCAGGCGCAGCGGCTTGTAGCAAATTCATTTATTTCAAAATAGATTGAGATGACTGGGTACACACTTGATATTCTCGTGTTCTTAAATAACAATGTTTCAAATACAGGCGTGACTAAATATTTAATACGCTACCGTGTAGTGGTTTCAGTTTTATTGATATTAGTGAGTTGAAAGTTGGCAAGTTAGTACAGTACTGCATCACCCACTACAAAGAACGCTCAGTCTCAGATTTACCTAAATTTTAGGAATAAGTGTTGAACAATCTTAGGGTCAAGCTTTGCTTTGTAATTTTTCAACGGGAAAGTTACTTTTCATGTGTGTGTAAATATAAAAACCAAATAACAGTTTCCACAAGATATGAACAAGCCCTGGTCAAAATTTCAAAAAGGCATGTATTAAAGCAACCGCGATTTACGAAACGATTATTTAGTGATTCAGAGTTTGCACAATTATTACATAGCTTCCTTAAAAAAATAATTTCCAAGATCTAACGCTCTGCAAATATGACGATTTATAGATATATTTATATATTTTTCAGCTTTTAGTTGATTTATTGGCTTTGATGAATTTAGAAAGTCTAGAAGTACACAAACTGAAACATCGTTATAAATTGTCGAGTTATAAATCACGAAATGACTAAACTTGTTAAAACTGTAGGGTGTAACGTTACGAGGAACTATAAATTATATTTGCCCAATTTTTCGCCTTCAGAATTGACAAGAACTGAAACCATTAAACAGCTAAAACAAACAACCTTCAAGTATCGCGTTTTCTTGCTTGATAGTCTTTTAGAATTTCCAGAATCGTCAATCGGATTGACGTATTGTACCACTGCAATCACCGGAGTTAAAGAGTGGCATCCTAAGAATTCAGCATCTTCCTCACTTTTTCTATCTTTAAATAGCAGAGAGAACAACAAAAGCAACAAAACAAGAAGAAGCAACAAGGTGGTCCTAACAGTCCAAGACAGGTAAATACGGTACATGGCAATCCTCAACTGTTAAATACCTAAAAAATATCAGCCCTCATGCATCACAAGTATAAAGTGGTTCAGTTTGTTATTGTTGTCACTTCCTAAAATTAATATTCTTGTGGTAATTATAACATAGTTGACTGGGTTTTTTTATTAGTTGTTTATAACTGGGGTCACAAGATGAACATCCCCCCAGAAAAACAATATAAGTGAGTGTAATAGCTGGTCTGAACGGGTAATCTGTCTGAACCCCATCTGTAGTAGCTATTAATACAGCCAATTGAAAACCCCAACAATTTCAATATTGTAACAGTAAAGTAAGGGCCTGCACTGACCTCTGACTGCCACACACGGTGATGGATCTGCTGTCCTGAGGAAGAAAATGGTGGGTGTTAGATGGCTACATTCAAAGGCACTCACAAGATAAAGTGAGAAAACAGAGATTATCTGATTTGTGAAAATCTCATTTTTATTTTTCCTGTGAACCATGAACAAAGGGGTCCATATCATTATAGTAAAATGAACAATCTATACTTAAAGTTTATGAATGAAGTCAGAAATCAGTATGTTTTTTTCTGAAGAACATACTGCTATTGTGTATTAAAAGCAGAATCACAATTTTATAAAAAAGGTTTCTCCAACTATTTCAAAACTAAATAGTGAATTTTCTTGACTTTGAAACATCAGAAAAATGTAAGATTGTGAAATAATTCCAACAAATTTTCAGTTTTAACTGACATAATATTATTTTGTGAATTGTGAAAAAATGTATTTTTGTTCCCATGGACTAAATCATGCATAGGATCCCTTTTACTAACTAAACAAACATCTGACTCCCCTTTTACCAACTACTTGTAGTCATGTTTAGGGGTCTTTTAGCCCACATTTTAAGAAACTCACTCAAAGTTGTTGGCTTTCTCTTTTTTGAGTGTTGTTTAAAACATGTATAGACATTCCTATATTTTTCACTTGTAACAATTGTAATTTATCTGCAGCAAAGGGAGAGTCATTATGAGAAGCGATCAACACGACCTAGACAGCACAGCCCGGTTGGAACTTGGCAGGCAGCATATCCACAGTGGCCATTTGGATTTAGAGCACCCCGGTTTCAAGCAACAGCACCTTTATATGCAGGATATGCTGCTGTAAGATAATCATTCTAAATAGGGTCGTAAACAAAATGGAATTGAAGGAAATTTAGTCTGAGAATGCTGTCAAAAAACAGCTGGATTTAATTTTTTGACGTTATAAAAATTATCATGAACAGGGCACATAAGAAGGTAAACAAAATTGTTTAGGAAACATATCATAAAGGGTCAATCAAATGAGCAGGTTGAGATAGTAGCCTTCAGCCAAAAAAGACATTTGGAAGGGAAAAGGGTTACATTCCTTGGGTTAAAGCTTCAGGTGATACCAAGTGCAGGGATTGTGCTACATATTTTTGCTTTGAGTCCTGGGACTCCACAGTCTTGCTGGTTTGGAGTCTCCAGAAGTTTTGAAGGGGTCCCACAAAACTGGATCTATGAGAGCAAGTTTCTACCTTTGCGTCCCAGGGACATGCATTTTTTGGGAAGCACTTGGCGTAAAAATGCACAATTTTTGCATTAACACGATCCCTAAGTGGCTAACATCATCAATAATTATTTGGAGTTCTAGACTTGAGTTTTTTCCTCTGTTGCAACCTGATACAATGTCAACATTGAAAACAAGCTCCCTTTAGTAGACGAGAATAGACTCCCCTCCTTAATATTTTGCATGAAAACGATACTAACCATTGAGCTGCCTAAAAAAGGTAAAAACTCATATGCATTAAAATTGAGAATTAATTATTGGATTAAGAACCTGCTGGCAGGAGTTTGGCATTTATACCCTCTGATATAATATATCCTCCGATATAATTATGGTGAGAACCTGTTTAGTCCAGCAAAATGAAACAGTTTGTTATTTGAAAGACTCAGTTAAAATTAATGGTTTAAAATGGATAGATTGTAAGCCTGTTTACCAAAGTGTGCATGATTTCGATTGTGTTATTTCAATGTGAAATCCTCTACTGATGAGATAGTACACCCCCATGTTGAATAGGTTTTGACCATGCAGTTGCAAGCATTATTCCCACACAAGAATTGGGACCTATTAAGGAACTGAAGTAGCCAGACTTTTCAGTAGACACCAGCTATATAAGAATGTTTTCAGGCTTACATGGAAAATACAGTCATGGTTTTTACATGCAGGTATTTTTATGATTAATGCTTAGATGTTTTCCAAAAAAAGGGGGGGGGGAGGGAAATATATCCTGAACAGTAGAACATTAAAGAATTTGCAGCAACACAAGTGAATATCATGCTAGTAGAGCTAGATTTAAGAACACTACTGTATTTTAAAGATAATTAGTTACAATATTAATGTAGAAATACATTGGAACAGATATACACATGTGTGCATTATACACAGGTAAATTTGACCAGTTTAAGTAATAACCCCCTCCCCTCATAAAAATACAAAATAAATAAATAAGTAAATTAAACTTATTGTTATTGCCTTTGTGTTGAGGATTTGTGAACACTGTATATTTATCTATTTGTTTTAGAGTTATGGAATACCCAACAGTGCAGTAACAACCAGTGTCAGATCCCGCTCTGATAGCCAGAGGGATAATGAAACTGAAGAAAAACTTAGCAAAACCAACCTCTACATCAGGGGACTAAAACATTCTACCACTGATGAAGACTTGGTTAAACTATGCAATAGGTGGGTACAAATTACTCTCTGGTGTATTTTGTATATAGATCAGAGTAGTCCTAACATTATGCTTCATTTCTTATCCTATAGGTTTGGTAATATAATATCAACAAAAGCTATTTTAGACAAAGACACTAATTTATGTAAAGGTGAGTTTTGAGGCGTATATTAAATTATAATTTTAGCTAAATTAGTACCAACTGATCATACTCAAACAGCAACAAAGGAACGTAATATAATCTGAATTATACACACAAAAGCCTATACATATATGTATATATGAACAATAGAACAATGTGCCCTCCTGGTTACCACCATAATGGCATTATGGCAGCTTGTGAACTTGGGCACCTGATGTACAGTTACACATTGTAGGATTGCATTGTGGAGTCACCAGAATGCTCAAACTGCGAGCAGTGAGCAATGCATAAGTACAAATAGTGATTGTATATATGTGTGTATATATAGACAATTTGAGGCTTTCCATGGGCCGTGTAATGTGCTCAACATAAGTGGAGCTAAGTATGAACTAAAATAATGCCAAAAGTGATTTATATCTAATATATAATTATATATAATTATTATGTATATACACATATGTGTATATACATAATTATATATATTTTATATACTGTACATATAATTTTATGTGTGTGTAAATACTGTAGTTTCCCTTCAGGGCATTTTCTACTTCTATTATATTTTATCTGTATGTTTTAGTTCATGTGACTAGCGTTTCTCACATTTTAAGGATATATTTTTATTGTTTTAGGTGTCTTAGCTTTCACTATTCTCAGGGCCCCTCTTGGCAACAGTTTTGAATGACTGACTAGGTTATCCTACTGAAAGGTCTGTCTATCATTGTTTTGAGATGTAGCCAAAATAATTTAATGTTCAAATCTTTTAACCACACCATTTTGTTCATGAAGTTTGAAAATCCTGATTGGGAAAGTTAGCGAATTCATTGTATTGTGCTATATAATTATATAAATAATTATTGTATTGTTGTTATTGATAATAATATGAAGCATGTACGTTAGTGAGAAGCATATTTCCACACATACATATGTAAAAAAGTGTGAATGTAGCTGGCAATAAAAATTATTTCTCAGTGTATTGACTGGGATTAACTATTGTTACTACTGGTACTCATCTTGTTTCATACAGTTGTTACATTTTAATTGCTATATTTCTGCCTGAAATAGTACATCTTAAAATTTTGAGTAACTGCCTTGAATGTACACAGGTTATGGATTTGTGGATTTTGACAGTCCTACTGCAGCAAGAAAGGCAGTTTCTGCTCTGAATGATATTGGTATTCAGGCACAAATGGCCAAAGTAAGTATACAGTAAAGCTGGTTACAAACCTAATTTGTTACTCCAAACTTTGATTCACAATAGTTCCTTTTAAATCAAGAAATCTTTAAAATGATACATTGAAAGCTCATAGTTTCAGGTTGAGGATGGCAGGCAATGAACATTTGCTTTTGGTTAAGCTACAGCCTAACTTATTGTACCTTGCTAAGTTATTTTTTTTGTCACATATTAGTTTACAAAATCAAAGAAGAAAAGTAAAAAAGTTGTGAAGCCTATAATAAACATTCAATTCTTAATGGGTACAGGTCATTCTGCAAATCAGTGCAAGAAGTCCACTCTTTAATCAGCTAGGTTGGAACAAAGGAAAACATGTTTTAGTGGACAATAAATTAATAATATGCAGTTTCCTACTGTGTCAACAGCTGTGTTGTTATTATCAAGTTTAATACACATACTTAAGCTTCACTCTTAAGCTTGACTTCAGATTATGTTAAAGCAGCTTTTCTGTTAAGTGTATTTTAAGACACTAATATAGATAGATTGTACAAAATAATATTAGACCTTTTCCCAAAATAGTGTTTTGACAGATATTCTTTGAACCGAATTTGTTGAACATTAACTCAACATTTGCATGACAGTAAGGAGGTTAAAGTTTGTTTTGCCTTTGGCAGCACTACATCTGGTGCAAACATCAACATGACTTTTTGAATGAATTGATCATGTTCTTTCAATTTGTATGTGAAAATTGTAAACAGGAAATTACAGGGTTTTTCATTATGGAACAGTCAGCACAGTCACATTTAGATGTATGCTCATGGTAGTTTGCCTATCTGGGAATGAAATTCCAAAAGCTTATAAAAACCTGCTGGCATGGAGTCCTGTAAAAGAGCCATCTGATAGAATTACAGCTTGCAGTTGACAGTAACTATTGTTAAATTTGCCCTTTAGAGAGTTGTAAAAAGCCTGATAAAAGTGTTCCTGTCGACTGTACATGTTATGAAAACAACAAGGTTAATTATTTAGACTGGGTTTGGCTTTTGATTGGTGTGTAGCTATTGTTTCTAATTATATAACACCAGTAAATAAAATATAAACATGTTTTTTTTAAAAAAAAACTTTATTTAAATAATTGGTCACATCCACAAAAAAATTGTTTGATGATGAGATTGTATAAAATTCCAGATAAGTTATGAAAGTGTGCCGATTTTACTTCTCATATTAGTTTCACTTGATTCAATTTGTTCTCAGAACATTTTTCTATGTTTAATTCTATTTCTAACAGTTACTAGATATTTTCAACTTATCCACAGCAACAAGAACAAGACCCTACAAATCTTTATTTCTTAAATCTGCCAAAAAGTTATGATGAAAAGGTAAGTTCTGCAGTGTGACATTATTTAAAGTTTGTTGATCAACTGGGTGAATGTAGTTCTGAGAAGCAATGTTGTTGGACTGTTTGACAAATGTTTTTGATAACTTGTGTGAAAGTCTTCTTCAATGTTAGGTTAGTCATACAGTTCACATTATTTTTTATTAGTGCAAGTAGTGGTTCTGCTTAAAATTGATTCCATCAGTTCTGTGGCAGTATTCAAAGTCTTAGTGGCTTTTTTGTTTAAAATGGCCTGCATACATGTAGCATCTTGTATAAATCTCTTGTATGCTGCTGGTAGAGTCCTACAATGGTTTAGTGGATTTGTTTGTAGTCTTGTGTGTAGACATAAGTTTTTGTTTGTAGATCATGGTTTAAAGAGTACATGTATGTTAAACGTGACAGAGTCCTTAAGTCAATGTCCAGTGTGACTATAGGATGTTCTGCAGTGGTGTTTGTCAGGTCTTCTTTGCAGTAATACTTTGCTGTGTTCTGTCTGTTCTGTATTCAAGTTTCTGCAGGTCTCCCAAATACAGATACTGTCACAACCATATGTACGCTGTTAACAGTTTCCCATTTAAGTTCTGGTCTTCATTGTCTTTAATATTAGTTGGTAGACATTGTAACAATTAGCTAGGTAATCATCAGGGTTTGTGAGCTGTGCAAATGATATATACACTAAACAGGCTACACACAAACAAAACTGTCACTACCCAGGGAAGGTTATTGGACATTCCTAGGGGCAGGGAATTTCAGAAACCATATAAATTTAATTTAAAGAAAAATATGGACATGAACTGAAAATTCCAAAACCAAAAGATTTTCCATTCATTGGGAGATGGGGAGTATGGACTACACAATTATAGCTTTAAATTGTGTTTGTTTCAGATGTTGGAGCAAATGCTTTGTAAGTTTGGAAAAGTTATATCAACTCGAATATTGAGAGACAACCTAAATAACAGCAAGGGAGTAGGATTTGCAAGGTATTCCTCTTTAGATTTGTTTTAGTTTTTAATGTTGGTAACATTTTGAATTTTTGAATAAGATAATTCTGTAAAATATAATGCACCCTTCTGGGTTTTTTTTCCTGGTGAAGAGAGTGGATTGATTGACCTCAGATTTTTTAAAATTTTTAAACTTTCATGTTGAATGTCAAAACACAATAACCTACTTATGGTGATGTCAGAATGTCAGATTATAACGGAAACAAGTCATCTCTTGTGTCATCTAGCAGTTAGTAAATTGGTTTTAGAATTAGTTGATAGGGGTTTGAACACCATTTGAGGAGAAGTTTTTGCCACTTCTTTTCATCCTGAGTTACATAAAATGTATTTCTCTTTTCTTTTTTCTATCATTACTTTTGAAAGTTGAACACTGCAATATTGTAATGTTTAAGTTAGAGCTCAGAAGTGTGATTCTTCTGAAGTGTACAAAGTTTTGTTTTGTTCCTTTCTCTTCACACCAATGCAAAATATTTTAGTTATATATCCCATGATCATGAACAATATTTATGTTTTATACTGGTTTCTATTATTTTTAACCTTCTCATGCAGCTGCAACACCAATCAGATAAATATTGTAGTGAACAAATCCAGTCATATCAAACATTAAACTATATTTGATTTAGTTTTGGTCAACGTTTTATACTGATTTCTATTATTTTTAACCTTCTCATGCAGCTGCAACACCAATCAGATAAATATTGTAGTGAACAAATCCAGTCATAT
>JAOEJI010924024.1:0-12517 GCA_025448255.1 Umimayanthus chanpuru
AGAACTTTGACAATACTGCAAAAGTCATGTCAATAAAGTATATATATGTATATAATAGTTGTTGAACTATTGTGCAGTCTAAAATAGTTTCAAGGAAGGCAGCGTGGCCGAGTGGTTTAAAGCGCTGACTCGTAACCCGGAGGTCCCAAGTTCGAGTCCTCTGCCCGCCGGTCACACTGGTGTAAACAGCCTTCTGGTCGACCTTCCTGCCAGTTGGGGTTTTTAAACCTTATGATTTGTTTATAACATGGCACTGAAAAACCCCTTACAGGGAGCTGCCATTAGAAAGTTATTATTTATTTTATTTAAATTGATTCAAATCTTATGTATAGCAATAGTAACCACTAAGGATGCAGAGCACTTGTAAACAAGTAAGGCTAATGAACATCTGTGTACAGGCAATGAGGAGTCTGGGGAGAGTTCGGGAATCAGAGAGAACAGCAGTGATGAAGAAGAGGATTTTGACTGGGAAGTGGAACAAGTTCCTCAGCGCTTTGAGGTATAGTTGGAATTGTGTGCTTTTTTTTGTAGTAAGAAAATTTCCAACCCCCTCCCAGAATTTTCTAGTTTAGACCATGAATTCCTTCAACAAAACTAGCCTATGAGAGACCTTTCTCTGAGGAATTTCTAATTTCTTGTGGTGGGGGTGCATGATAATTTTCTGAACTGTAGACTCACTAGGTTTGATGCACCCTGCAAGTATATGTATATCTACACTGAACCCTGATTGTAACATGGCTTAGTGTAGCGCAGCCCTGTTACACCAAGCATGCTGAACACATGCCGAACTATTCAGTACCAGCCCTGGTGTGATACCAGCACAGGAAACACCAAGCATACTGAACAAATGTACTCAGTACCAATCGTGGTGTGATCATAATAGTGTATACATGTACCAGCACTGGCAGCCCAAGTTTGGAGTTAGTATTTAGTCCAGAAGAGCGATAGAGATTTTATAAGTCTTTTTATTATATGGCTGACTGATTTTGCGTGCTGTGATTGGTCAATTCCAGGTCCGTAAGTAGCTGTACGGACCTCCAGCTCTTGAACCGGAATAATCAACAAAGCCATATAATAAACATCTTATTAGCCTCGTTTGCTTGGTCCGTATGGCAAGTTATGGATCCTCATTTTTGCTTCCTTGTTTTCATGGCCCACGCACTTAGCACTTGGGCCATAAAAGGAAGGAAAAAGCTCAGTCCATAACTTGCCGTACGGACCTCGCACTCGGCTAATGAGAGGTATGTATGGGAACAAATATTTAGTTTGCAAATTTGTTGTAAATTGGTGCAAACAGCACAAAATAATAAAGTTTCCTTACACGTGTGTACCTTAGTTGTTGCTCCCTCGTGCCATCCTAACAAGTACATTCTGGGACCATTAGAGGTGATTTGGGGGGTATATTTCCAAGTTTCCCCCACCAAGAAAGAAGTAAGTTATTCCCCCACCAAGAAATAAGTAGTTATTACTTGCAACCTTGATATTAAACACTTATGTTTTAGTTTCTCACATGATTCAAACAATTTATTTTGAATCATTAATTTTTTACAATCTTGAGTACAGTGTATGTTTTCCAGTAAAGAGAGTACATGTACAGACACCTGAATCATCTTCGTTACCTTGCTGTAGGATCATCAGCTCTTGTTGGGTGTGGAAAGTGGAAAGTATGGGTTTGCTAACCAGAAATCTGGGATATTTACCAATAGACAAGTATGTATCAATGCAGTCAGTTATAATTATCATGTACAGACTTATCCATTTTCTTGACTTTGTAGTTGGGGTTGTGGCTGAAGAAAAATATTTTTCGGTCTTTTACGCAACCTGGTTTTGAGGCTTTGCTCAGTACAAACAACTGTTAAAAAACTGACATACGTGTAAAAATGGCCGAAAATTTTTGTTAATCAACCAATTTCTCTTCAGCCCCAGCTACTGCCATAAATAATGACTGGTCCCTTATGCAATGTTTTCAAGTGGGGTACTGGGACATTCTTTACAATATCCGAGAAAGCATTGTACAACTAACTAATCATATGAATAAGTCTTCAGAAACTTACGGGAAGCTTCGGAGGAGATCGGAAATATCCGAAAACATTTGGAAACAGTTCAAAACTGTTTTAATTAGTTTTTGCGATTTTTAAAAATTTTGCAAAATTTTTGAAATGTTCGGAATATTTCGAAAATGGTTCAAAACAGTTTTTGTGCGATTTTTACGATATTTTGAACTTTTTAAAAATCTTCGGGAGTATTCGGAAATCATCGGAAGTTTTATAAAAATTGCGGACGTTATCGTAACTGCTTAGAGACGTTCGAAGGAGGTCAAAAGTATGGGAGCTGATTTTGAGAAGGCCTCAACACGACCCCAGCATAACTGCTGCACGCAAGTAATGACGGACCGTAAGTAGAGTGGAATACTACCCGTGGCATATTACCCATTGCATACCGCAGATTGTGCAATGGCTTTCCTGGTTTCTGATTGGCTGTATTTTCTCTTGCATGGGATATATCTTAAAACAAAATCAGTGCTATGGTACATACAGTCACCTATAACTTTCAATGAAATTCAGTGTTTTCAAATGCTAAAATGTAAACACGCATGAATGTCAGTAGTGAGCACAGATTGCTCCAAGATTCTTTTCTGACCGTACAGCCTGTTTAAATTTGCTGAAATCTAGGAAGAACTTCATGAAATAGCTGATGTCCCTGATGCAGAGAGAATGACCCACAGTGACAGACGAAGTGCCAGACTCGCTGCCGAGGCTCAGAAGTTTGACGAAGAGTATTACTTGTAAGTCATCAAAACACGCACGTCTACAGGTCTGCACTTCTGAAATTGATACAGTGCATCTGGGAAAACTGATGTCGTTTTGCTAGGTAGTACAATATAATTTACCTTAATTCCAGTTCATTTAAAGGGGCAGAATTTGAAGATTTTTTGAGTTCATTGACATTCTGCTCATGGCTAATGAGACAAAATGTGGCCGAGTGAGACAACCAAACATACTCTGACTAGAACTTTTGTTACCTAATTACAAGTGTACTGTATGTTTGTTCTGCGTTGAAAAATTTCATCTGAGCAGTTAAGGCCTGTTCACACTAGACGGATGTAAACACAGACACAGACGCAAGAGTAAAGAAAACAGGTGGACGCGGACACAGACGCAAGAAAAAGGAAATTTTCCTTTCACTTGAAACTGTGCCTGTGTCACTTCCGTTTACATTTGTTTTCTTTACCCTTGCGTCTGCGCCTGCGCTTGTGTCTCTGGCGTAAACAGGCGTTTAGTGTATAGAGCGTTTTCACGTGACGTCATAGCCGCCATGTTGGTGTACTTTTAACAATAAAATATTAATCACCTATTGTTTGGTACACCAACATGGCCGCCCTGATAGTTGTCTTTATGTCTCTTGGGATTGAGTGAAAACGCTTTATAAATGTGTGTCAAGTAAAGTATCGTAGCTGGATTTATGGAGAACCTATATGTAATAAAAGTTTAGGTAAACCTGGATTGAAAGCTGGAAACCCCTTGAAAATGTTTACAAAGTGTTATCAAGTGTAACCCTAAATACGATTTCGTAAACTTGGGAATTTCCCCCAGAAGTTTTGTAAAAGTTGTCAAACCTTTCATTCCGACAATGTTTCTTGAAGAGTAAGAGCTACTGCTTTTACTTACATGTATGTTTTCTCAAAATTCAAAAGTGACAACCTTCGCGAAATTTGAACACTTCGATGTGTTCATGTTCATGACAGGCAGTGTTAGGATGGAGCAACAAGTCCGTTAAACTTTGATCGTAGTTAAAGGAATTGTAGAGGAGATTCTTAAAAGGGAAAAAGCTATTAGAATGCAACAGAAACTGTTCCAAAGCGAGCAAATACCACTCCCTCGGATAGCAAACGAGCTGGCATTTGTCTCGATTAAATATTAACTCCAGAAAAATATGAATTTATCTAAAATCCACAAAAACTAAAAATTCCTAAATTACGTTACTCTGTCGCTATGATTCAGTATTTTTATTTTTATAAATTGAAACCGAGATATCGGCTGCGCTCCCTTAATAATCAGTGTTTCAATGTAGTATGCTTTTGACAATAATCTGATGTTTTTGGGGGGTTTTCTTTTGCAAAATTCCTATCCTTATGTTTTTAGGATAATTTACCTTAGTTGCCCCAAGCCTGGTTTCCATTTAATCGTCATTGTCTCTGTCACCGAATTTTTAGTCACGCAGTCGGTATGCAAAGATAGAACACGGTTCTATTGGGATGATTGATTCGCTTCTCAGTTGTAAGGATCGTTCGAAACAATCGCAAGAGTGTTTCCATATGATCGTCCCGATCGCTTGACAAAACATTCTGCGACAGAGATCAGACGATCCTTAAGTTAGAGACGAGTGTATGGAAACCAGGCTTAATCGTCCAGATCGCTTGTCAAAAATATTATGTGACAGAGACGATACTTGGTACGTTGGTTTTATAACGGTTACCTTCATTGTTATGTTCCAAGGGCAGACTTTTTTGAGCACGAGAATGTTCAGCAGTTGATAAGTTACAGGCCAGATTGGGAAGAGGAATATGAATGCTTCATAAATTGTACCAAGGTATGTGGCTTTGGAACAGGTCAGTACGTGTTTATCCTTAATACTGGTGCGTATGTACAGTAACAAAGTCTGCTGCCTGAAGTCGGGCCCAAATGACTATACAGTAAGTGCTGTATCCAGCTATTTTTCCCAGTCAGTAATAACTACTTATTAAACAAGAGAGAGGTCAGTACGGGAAATAGGGACTTTACGCAACTAGAACGGAAACGTAGATGAGAGCGTTACAAACAATAGACTTAATTATAGAATACAATAACTTCACGTGGGAGTGCAACCAGCTGGCCTCCTTTCCACCGTCTCCCTCAGTAAACAGAACGTGAAAAGCTCAATTTTGTGGGTTTCTAAGGAACGTGAACAAGAAAGTATGAATCAGTTCAATCCTCGTCTCTAATTTTTCATGTACACACAGCTTCACCCAAAATCAAATAGAAACGAATGAGTTAGACAAACAAAAGGGAAAAGGGAGGTTAAACTTTCAGCAGCCGTCTTCGTTGACGTTCCCGTCCTAGTTGCGTAAGGTCCCTAATATCAACTGAGGCCCTGCTGTACATTTACTGACCGAGTGATAGCTTTGAACGAATAACACTTTAATCACTCATATTAATTAATCTTACGTAGTTTGTGTTCACCGCTCAGTCCAAAATTAGAAACAAGACTGGAACTGTCCACTCAAACGGTCCCAGGAAGCAGTGTTAAAAATGCTAATTTTACAAGATGGAACAGTACACAGTCATACAGCGGGTATCTAGTGTTTCCTAATGCATAAATACACTGTTTTTGGGAGGGAAAAAGTCACATGTATTATGTAAAACATTGGTGTTCAGAAGATGTTAATGATGGATTGAATAAAACACTCGTTAGAGCACTGCCTTATGGGACTGTTTGGGTGGACGAACCCAGTCCTTCTGTAGTTTGTGGAGTGGCGAATAGTGTTCCTATTTGTGTTCACCAGTAGAGCTTGAACCCGTTTCAAGCCAAGTCACTTCAAGGAAGACAAATTACTCCGAAATGGCTTAAAACGGTTTAGGGTGAGTTCATGGAAATAAACGCCCCATTTCCCGATCGATATATAAGTTTGTTTTAAAGTCCTGAATTTTAGTTTCCTCTTCACATCGATAATTTGCAACTCCAGATTGAGATTCCTGTGAAGGCATCACAATCAATTCCATTTCTATGTCTGGGGAACAAGTCATCTAGAATCCTCTTTCTACATGCTTTTCTGTCCTTGAAGCAACTTTTGCATCATCAGTATTCACACCACTTGTGGATTCACTCTCTCTCTGAACCATTCTCTTCCATATCTTTCTTGGCCTTTATTTGCCTGTCGACCTTCCTGGCATCCACACAAGAGCACTTTTAGGGTGTTCCTCTACGCTTATTCTAAGGATATGTCGACCAATTAAAGCCCATTTCTTTCATTGAACCAGTTAACTGTTCTCTGGGGTTCGGGAAGGGGTTAAACCCCCCCCCCCCCCCCGCCCTCGCTTTTTTCGGTCCAAAATGTTTACCACTTGACCAATTGCCAAACGCTTTTAAACAACTGTTCCTCGATAATGAACACATCTTTTGACACTAATTAAGTGACGTCAGCATTGATGACGTCATAATAATTGAGGGAATATAGAGTTTGCTGTCAAACTTTCGATTTTTGGAAGAAAAATGATCAAAAACTAATAGTTATTCAAATTCTTCTACTTATTTCGTAGTTTTCGCATATAAAATGATGTTTTCTAGCTATTTCCAACAGAATCTTTTAATATTAAGCAAAGTCTCAAAAATCGAAAATCCAAGATGACGGCCATCAGCGGGTCATCTTGGATTTTTGTATAAATTTGTTACCATGGCAACAGCGGCTAATTAAGTGGTGATTGCTACTATGCAAATTAATTAGTGGGTCATGCACTAATTGCATGCCCAGGGGCATGTGCAAATTCGTAACAGTTTCAAAAATCTTGTCTGTATATGTGTCACTCAGGCAAAATGGCCAGCCAGTTAAAGGGTTAATGGCGTAAAGTAGGGGACACAGGACACTCCGGGCAGTAGGTTTTGCTGACCTCGACATTTGCAGCCTTATACGGTCAACGGAAGTGGCGCGAAAACCGCAATGAGAAAAATTTCGTTAAAGATTTCAAAATTCAAGGCTTCAACCGTCCGCTGCTATAGCTCTTGGTGAAGAATATGAAGAAGCTCTAGCTTGCAACTGAAACATCTTTTGTACACGTTATTTTGATATTTGGAAAGAACATTTTGTTACAGCTACTTTGTCTTTCCTGGATTTTTTATCTGAGCGTTTGAAAGAAAATAATGACTTTGGAATCAAGAAGACACGCAGTCTTGCCACCATCTTGAAAATGCTCGAATAAGTCTTGATGTTTTCCTTAAAACTTCGCCACACTCTTGAGAACTACAACAAAAATCTTATGAGTACAGCTCCAGCGTCACTTCCGTTGACTGTAATCAGTGAAACCTTTCAAAAATTACAAACTGTACAAAGCATGATAATCTATAGGCACGATGTTTGACACCAATTAGATGGCAATCTTTGCATACACATTCAGGAAAATTACGGTAATCGCAATAACAGTGGCCACTGATCCTTTTTTGACGCAAAGGGATAGAAGTTGCAGTAGGATAATAAGAATATTTAAAACTTCGTGTTGTTCTTTCTTGCTTTAGGAGAACTCGGATTCTCCACCAAAGAGTGGAGAACAGGTCGAGCAACCAGTCACAGGTACTGAATGCTGATGCCCCCTTTTGAGAAACTAGCTCACCTTTGCGTCTTATATTCTCTTTTATTTAACACTGCATAGAACGTGTACAACATTCTTTAGGGAATAAGGACCCGTTTACATGAGAAGGAAGTCATCCCGAGATGAACTCATCTCAGTACCTGGTAATTTTCTTGCTGAACATTATTTACATGGCTTTGGCTTTGAGGCAGGACGAGCAAACACCGGGATGAACTGACATCCCGAGATGGAAAATGCAATGTAAACAGTCTCTTCCGGAACGAAAAAACCAAAAAACTGAAGGCGCAGGCGGACAGAATTTGGTCCCGAGTGGGATCAGTTTGTCGAGAGAGATGGCTTTCGTCTCGGGTTCCCGAGGTGAATGCCCTTAGGCAAACGGTTTTTTTTTGTTCTGGGACGACTTCTTTCCCGGGACGATCTCGTCTTAGTTCTCATGTAAATGGGCCCTAACATACAGATGTTGCCATTTGTCGACAACCATATTCTTTAGATATCTAAAGGTATTAAATTCGGTACTGTTCCAGCTCAGTAGCATTAGACTGGGCAGATTAGTCTTTTGAACTGGTGTGTGCGTAGACTGCGAGCCGTCTCTTTATTTCAAGAGACGGCTCGCAGTCTAGTGTGTGCGTTACATAAGCTAAAAGATAGCAAAAAAACCGTATTAAATTTAAGTACAACAACCAAAGAATTAACATAAGATATACTATTACTAAATAGTGTTTATACAACAAGTTATAAATTTAAGAATCTCTGCGTAATTTAGAATTAAATTAAACAAAATAAAAGATAAATAACGAGTCTTAATGGCTGCTTTCAAAAAGTCGTAAAATTGGTCTACAGTTAATATTTGAAAGGCTGTAAAAAGCGGACATAAAAAACAAGTAAACAAATGTTAAAAATGAGATAATAGCACTTAAATGCGGGAGAGTAGCCTGACATGAATCTGGATTATGGGAGATTTGGGACCAGTACATATTTTACCAGTAAGAGAGTTCAGGCTCCCTTGATATGTTGGAGCCTCTGTCAGGATGTGGGGTGGCTGGTAATTGTGTTTACAAACAAATAGAGGGATACGAAAAAGATTTTGGTAGTTGTAATAAAAATGGCACTGAAATGTAGATCTCCTATTGTGCCGAGATTATATGCGTAGTCTTCCATGTTTCCCCACTCAAATTATGTTTTTCTGACAGTTTTTTTCACAGAAGATGAAAAAGAAAAATTACGAAGGCTTCCAAACAAGGAATATATCCTTTGAAAATTCGTCTAAGACTCATCTATAAAATTTAACCCTTTATATCATAAAGCTTTTAATGGACTTACACCGGGCTGTACTGTATCAGAGAAATGCTGCAACCATACGTGCCAACGGGGAACTTGTGCTCATCTTCAAGAAATTTACTTAGAGTATCTTCAGTTAGATTAAACACTTGCTCAATTTAAACGGTACTTGTTCACTATAATTGGGATTAATTATCAATTATTCTCTGAAATCGAGGTGAATAGTGGCAGAATATTCACCGACATGGAAGTTGAGCTGACTTGAATAGGACTTTGAAATGGAGCCGTGGAAGGACAGTTGTTGTTTAAGGAGAGAGGCATCGGCAGCGGAGCTTGGCGATCAGGATTGAGAAAGGCTGTGAGGGAAGAAGACACTGGACATGTGAGCAAATTGTGTGTTAGTAAAACATTGCTTACTTCTGAAAACTTTCATTCCCAATTTCATAGCTTTATCTGTATTGTTAGGAATTCCATTATCTTGCATTCGCAAACAAAATGGTGTCCTCGGTCACTTCGACAAAACGGGACTTTACGCCGGCCATTGTTTCATTATTCACCTCCCGGGAGGTGGACATTGTCCACTAGCCAGAGATAGCGAACCAATAAGATTGCTTGAAATACCAGCGTCACCGAATTTGTATATGCTAAGTCGTTTTATTCATTATTGGCTGTTATTGGCCGTTATAGCCAATCACAGACGATCTCATCTGACTCCAGACAAGCATGTATTTTTTCATAACTTACAAGAACTTGTTCTATAAGACAGTAAAACATATTATGTAAAAATAACAATACAGTCTCATAACAACCAATTTTTTGTAGACCTGCACTTGGTAATACTGGTCTATCTGTATAGTTATTATAATCCTGATGAATTATGCCTTAACCTTGTCCACACCTCATGGAAGACGAAGTAGAATTGAGTGTGTTCCTTGGTCTAGTTGACATTATGTTTGCTTTTGCTTACAATCGCCGTACAACAGAAGGTGATAGCACGGTGAGTTGTTTTCGATGTATCTTACATGATGTATACGTACCGGACGTGCAGTAAGGTGCTTCACTCGTTTGCTATAACAAAAACAATAACAATGGTTTATTGGTCTAGTATGTAAAAGTCGAAATCAAGTAAAAAAATGTCTGAGTGTGTAACTAATTTGGCATGAATAATTTATTTAAATCTGATGTCTGGTATCGCTTGCTGCATGAAGTACATACGGGCATTGATTTAAGGGAAGGCGGTAAGTTGTATTGGAGTGTGCTATTTGCCAGCTTGTATTTCTAAGGTGGTGTCTATATAATTAATCGGTTTGAGTTTCATTCTGGTAGGACTTAATCCGGGTTCTACTGGCTGACACTTCCAGTTCATATATTCATTTATCAAAACTTTCAAGTTGATCACATCGTTCTAGTTGGAGTTCCGAGTAACTTCACCGTCCCTCCTGACTTTTCTCTTGGTCCTCGACTTGCTCCTGAACTTTCTCCCGCGCGAAGGAGCTGAAGATCTAGTCGCAGAATTTTCAGGCTTAATTACGTCATAATCGCCGGTCTCTTTGTTGCAATTTAGAAAAATACAAATTTGAATCATAACTGTACCATAGTTGATAAAGATTCACAAGTATTTTGAGAATTTTTAAAGATAATTTGGGACGGAAAGTGATGGGGGTGATTTGTTAGTTTTGAAGGAATTTATGGATTTTAGGTAAACTTAAAATTAATTTTTGGAGTTAATATTTAATGGACGGAAAGCCGGCTCATATGCTATCCAAGGAGTGGCACTTGCTCGCTTAGGGAAAGTGTTTGTTACGTTCCATTAACTTTTTTCCCGTTTAAATATCCTCTCCAAATCCCCTGGTGGGCTGAAATTTGAGGTGTTGCTCCCCCTTAAGTATCATGCAAAGCAGGCACGAGCTGTTACCGGTTGGGCTGATCAACTGACTCGTGTTCTCAATCATTCGTAGCTAGGTAATCGAACTTTTACGAGTTCAATTTGGAATCAATTTGCACGAGTGTGTTTTAAAGAGAATCAAAATTGTGTGAGCCCGTTTGGGCGAACGCAATTTGAGCTCTTTAAAGCACACAAGTGCAAATTAATTCCATGTTGAACGAGTAAAAAGTTCGATTACTTGTTAATCACATACTGAAGAAATATTTTATTATAAAGTTCAAACTGCACGAAGCGCCTCGGAATTCGCATTTACACTTAGCAGATTCCCGACTGTCATGTAAGGGCTCTGTGGCCACTATCATGTTTCTTGCCACACCATGCATAGCACGTCAGATCACGACACCTTGTTGCGCTTGATTGGTTTAATTTGAATAGCAATGTTTCTGGGCCAATCAGATTGTATTTTTTGTAGTTGCAATTGCATGGAATTACACATTTTTGCACAGAATCAAGTAATTTTTTCATGTATATGATTAGATGTTGTTATTGCACTTTCATTCAAGAATGAGGGTTTCTGTATGAATGTCGAATGAAACATGTCAATCGTACCGGAAGGAAATAAGTGTTGTTGTCATGTACAAACCACCTTATACCAGAGGCTGTAGCCCTTATTATGTGTGTGTATGTGTGTGTGTGTGTGTGTCTCAGTTATGTGGGCGAGAGAAGAGAGTGTGTGTATGTTTATACCGTAGAATTCCGAAAGTAGCCCCGATAGTAACGGCGCCCCGAAGTTGCGTCAATTTTCAGAGACTGCTAAATAAAGTTCGAAAGTACAGATACGGATAAGCGTTATTGGCATTTTACATTATATTGTACATTGCCAAAGCTATTACAACTTTAGCAAAATCAGTTACTTAAACTTTTACAATTCAAACAAATATCTCTTGAAATGTAAAAAAAAAAAAACTCGAAAGTGACGACCCTCCGAAAGTACCGACCCCCTCTTGAATTGAAGTAAAAACACTCTCGGAATACTTTCTTATTACCAGTGAGTATTAATTAGTGAACACCGGCGCAAAGATAAGTCGATTCCAACGCCGACACAGCAAACACGTCTTTGTTTCATTCATGCTCGGTTTGTTGTGATTTCACGAATATAAACTCATATCGGTTCACGAGTCATACTCATTCTTTACGTTTACAAACACTTTTTTTGTATCGTGATGTAACGACCCCCTGAAAGTAACGTCATCCCGAAAGTAACGCCATCCAAGCGCTGCTAAAACAGAGTAACGATGGACGTTACTTTCGGAACTCTACGGATAGGTATTAATTCAGTCATTGAAGTGAGTGCAATTTCTTTTTTTAGGTTGAATCTGCGTGGACTATTTCCAAAATCAGCGCTACTCTGTCATGGTTTGAGGTTAGCAGTAACTTGGTTCAGTTGATATATGTTGAGAGTCGCAATTATTTTAATCATAATACATAATATAATCTGCATCTAAATATTATAATGAAGCCATAAGACAGATGTCGTTACTACTTAAACCTGGACTTCGCTTATACTGTATTTGAAACAATAGTCAGACAGGTAAACAGACGTACAGACAGACACCCGTATAGACAGACGTACGGACAGACGTACGGACAGACGTACAGACATAGACGTACGGACAGACATACGAACAGACGTACGGAATACGTACAAACACGTACAGAGAGGCGTACAGACAGACGTATGTAAGATGTACAAACAGACGTACAGACAGACGTACCGGCAGATGTACGGACAGATGTACGGACAGACGTACAGACGTACGGACAGATGTACAAACAGACGTACAGACAGATGTACGGACAGACGTACGGACAGATGTACAGACATACGGACAGACGCACGGACAGACGTACAGACAGACATACCGACAGACGTATGGACAGACGTACGGACAGATGTACAAACAGACGTACAGACAGATGTACGGACAGACGTACGGACAGATGTACAGACATA
>JAOEJI010926246.1:0-13537 GCA_025448255.1 Umimayanthus chanpuru
TAGATTTATCTCACGACGCTTAATTAGTGGTGTAAGTTTCATGTCTATATCTTTTATAGTTTTTAAGAAACGGGGGGGGGCGTTTGACGCCACCCCCCAGTCCAGGGACGGCCAAAAAAGCCAAGTCTGAATAGGGTTAAGCAAAGTTCAAGAGCATAAACAAAACTACCGAACTAAGCATTTGAAAGCGAATTTTCAAAATTTTAATTATGTGGTCCGATTGTTAATCCTCCTAATGTTTTACTTCTTCCAATCCGAAACGCATTTTTACCTTCACCTTTATAGGTCAGTGATCATGTCAACCTTTGAATGGAGTAGGCTTTAGTTACTCTGAGAAGGTCTACATACATTTCGTTGTTAACATATTAGTCTCTAAAGAATTCTTTGCAAATGTGGCAGTAAAATGGTAGCACTCTTTTATTTTAATTTAGATGAGGCAATAATGTTGATAATGATAATAATAATATTAATGGTTTATTGATACAATTGACTAGGTGGCTCTTACATTATCAAGTTAACACTAATAGTCTAAATAGTGAGGTCTAAAATTGTATTGCTACGCAAAAAAATACTTGGGAAGAGTTAACTTAAAACAGAACACTAGATTTATCAAAGGACCCTTTGGGTAAATTCGGAATGCATATAGCGAATACGTCTAAAGCCCAAATCAAAGAACCGCTTTTTAATAGGTCAAGTCGGGATGCAATATGCGAAACCGTACTAGCTTGTTCAAAGATTTCGAGTGTTTGCCAACAAATATTGCTCACCTGCAAACTTCGATTGCGATTCTGGATTTCGAGTGTACTTTTTGTTCAACAGCTTCGCTAAACACCGCAGTTCCAATCTTCAACTGTTACTTGATTGCTCGGTTCAGTATATCGATCGTAAATTCAACAATCACTGAATCAGAATGTGACGAAGATAACACAAGCAAAAATCCCAAGTGCAAAATTTGCCCTGTCGATCGTCGCTAAAACAGCAACGATATGTATATATTATGTCAGTAAACGAGGGCCAAATACATGCAAGAAGCAAATGTTTTCTTTACCAAAATCCGCAAATAAACTGATGAAAAAAGTCCTCCAATGCAATATGCCGGGGCAAATGGCGACATCAGTCCAGTGATCTTACTAGTTACTAGTTCCAGTCCAATTCACGTGCCACGCATCCAATATCACGTGTCCACGCATCGAATATCACAGGCCAAAAGTTACAGTGGAGTGAAATCGAGCCCCCACAATAATTCAGAATGCATTTCATGCATTCCGAATTAAAAATGATTTTTTTCTAGTCTTGACTCTTCCTTCATGGTTGATAAATCCCCGGGAATTGCAGCTTATCTAAAAGAGTTGATACTGTGAAATGTAAATCTCACGACTGAAAATAAATGTGAGTTGCCAGAAAAACCGAAAGAGCCGTTTCATCGGAGAGCCTACACTCTGAGCTACTCTGGGCAATTAAAACAAACAGCTGTCAGTTTCATCAAACTTATCAACTTTTCCTAGCAGGGTTAAGACTACATTTTGTGCAGATCACAGTGCCTTTTGGTCGTTGTATATGATATTGATTCTTCGAAATAGCATAATGTGATTGTTAAATCGCTTCCACCATGTTTTTTGTTTTAACGCGATTGTTTTAGGTGTTTTACAAATGTGAAACAAATTTCGTTACTGCTTACAAACCTCATTAAGCTCGTGAATAAACTTCTGCATCTGGCTGAACATGATTTTTATTTCACTCAGCTGTTGTTGCATCTTGTCCTGGAGAGCCAGGAAACGCTGTTCACTTTTCTTTTCGTGCTTCTTCTGTTGGTCCAGAATCTCTCTTAGCAATCCTTCTGCAAAAACGTTAACAATAGTCAGTGCCAGTAATCTGTGAAAGTTTTTGTAGATTTCTATTTATATCATTAGTTAAATGTATGATGTTATAATTATATTTACATAAAACGAAACCATGATTATGTTGAGTGTCGTATACAATGGAACAGCGGCAAACTTGATGTCAACCGCCATGCGACTAACTAATGAACAACAACAACAATAATAATAATAATAATAATAATAAAAATAAAAATATTGCTTCATTTGAACTCGATCACTGAAGAGTTTTAAAATAAGCTCGTTGAAAAATGGACGAGGAAAGATACATTTTTTATAAAATAGTTACCATTATTTTCCCTTTACTTTTTTTTCACTCCCACAAACCCACCTCCCTTAAACCCAATCACGCGCACTCGCACGGCATCCATTTGTCAGTCCACGCAATAGCCAATTATTCCTTTCAAAAAAACCTTCATTCTACCCTTACCCCCTTACGTCTAAAGTAAAAAATGAAATATTCTACAGCACAAATACTGCCGTTTTCTCAAACAAACTGCAGGTAGTCATCAGTAACAAATTTGGCAGGTATGTCGTTGAACGACAGTACCTTGTAATTTGGCATCACTGCTACCTTTCACGCCCCAAAGTGGCGGAAGAGACTTGCGTTCGCATGTACCGTGGAGAAGAGACGATGCGGGGATGCGTCTTTTGCAGATGAAGCACTCCAATGAAGAGCACTCGCCTGCCTTACCATTTACGATCTTTACATCTTCCAATCTCAAATAATGCTGGTGACATTCTGTGCACATGACTCTAACATCACTGGTTGGTCGTAATTCACGCAATTGGCTCGCTAGTTCCCATGCATGACGGGCTAAGCTTGGAGGAGGGTGCTTTGCACTCATTGAGCGGACAACCACTCGAAGCTCTGTTTTCGTGCAATCCACCAGAGGGTCCACACTCAATCTTGTCTTCAATGTTTACTTCTTCTGGAATTCGAATTACCATCGAGAATTCACTAAAACAGATGTCTTTCCTGGTGAAAAGGAAAACAGAGTAAGTGCCTTTTTGTCAGCTCTGTTTACCTGAACATTAATTTCGTACTCACAGTTTTACGTTTGTCAACTACATACAAGAACGGTTGCATTTTCAGACCCATCATCAATCACGAGATACAATGTTTGCTTACTATCTTACAAAAAAGATACTTAATCTTGTAAACGATACCACCTGACAACTGAAGCTGTCTTTCAGTAGAAGGTTTTTGATTTTATTTAGCACTCTAGAATCAATATTAATACAAGTTTCAGAAATCAAATATGAATGAATATATACAGGTTTTGAGTGCAGGTCATCCATAATAACCATGGGGGCTAGTCTAGATAGATGGCTTTTAAAGAAAGAATTGAATGCTATAAAGGGTCAGCAGATATAAGAGTGCTAGTTAGTTGAAGTTACAAAGCTAGATTGAATACACACAAAACAAAAAACAAAACATGACAGAGTGAAACAAGAACATAAGCAAGAAAATTAGGAGCTATCAAAGGAGGAAAAAGGATATTATAATAATATAATAAAAGCAGGATGAAATGTTAAAAGTCGCAATTGTCAAACATTGAGCTAGTACTGAGCAATAAATTGCTATTTCAGATTCCGTTTGGATAGATCAGCAGTCAAGGATTTTAGAGACTCATCGATTGGATTCCAGGCTTTGGATCCATTTGATACTACATCTTACCTTTTCTTTGCCATCTGAACACAGAGGTCTGGAAATGTGGCGTACAGCTTCAAAGGATCTTCGTTGTATATGAGATTTCTTACAACGACACAGCTCGCGGACGTCAATTCTTCGACCGAAGGCCAAAAAGCACCCGTCAGGGGAGGGAAGAAATGTGGAATATACACACCGCAGTAGCTCAGTAAGTCAAACGCCATGCCTTTCTTTACCAGAACTCCAACAAAACACTTCATTTCTGAGTCAACGGAATCTATCGTTAATAAAGTGTAAATAATTGATTAAAATAGTTTAGACTGCAAAATAAATAGTAGAGGATACATGTACAATTTAATAATTGTGTACAAGTAGCTTTTCGATATATTGCAATACAAAACCATAAAATGTAACAAGAAAGCAGAAATGCAAGCAACAAACAAAGGAACCAAAAGTTAACAAGGTAAAAATCGTAATAAGAGGATTGCGATAACATTAACAGGCCTAGCTCGTTCAGGAAGCGGAAAGTAAGCACGGTTATCAATAGAAGGTTACGGTTCGATCCACAATGACCTCGATCAATGTCTGTTTTCACTTCTCTCTGTTATGTGTAGCTTGCGCTTTGATACACTTAAAACAGAGCACTGACAGATGGAAGGGGGAAGGATACAGAAGCGGTTTCCACTGACAGTAGTCTTCTAGGCTGATGGAACTAACGATGGAAGTGACTTCGAACGCTGGTAATTCCGTCACTGGAAGACAACGACGCGCCGTTAAACCCTCTAACTATCCGGCTCACTGCTCGATGGACTTCCTGCTTTAAAGGCGTCGCACAAACCGAATGATCTACGCCTGCTCCTTATAACTCCTAATAAGTATTACTTAAGATTCTAAAACTATTATTTACTAATGCTACAATGTATTAAATTACGAGCTAAATTTAGAAAAAATCGGAAAAATTTCACTGAATTGTCACTCCGACATAGGCTGCTGTAGAAGCACCTTGATTAAGAAATACAACTTTCAACACTAAAAGCATTTCTATATAATGTTTAGCTTTAAACAGAGCCTCATTCAAACATGCTTTGCTGAAATCGGCACCTATGTCTAAATATTGTTATAAATTGATCAAGCAATAAATAAATAAATTAATTTATTTATTAATTTATTGCTTAATTAATGAGATATTGGAAATCTACTTATAACATAAAATTACTACAGTTTACCATGTAACTGGACATCTAGCACGCCATTTGGACATTTGTCTTTCAACACCTTCGCAAGATCCGCAAACCATTCATTTGACCGATCAAGAACAAGAAACCATTCACAATCGCCACAAAATAATGCCACGCCCACCTCCTCCAAATGGTGGATCGCCTCTGCAAACTGCCACTCTTGTGTGAGGCCACATTGCGATGCCAACTGAGTATATTCTTTCTCGCTAAGGCAACGTTTTGTTCGTCTCTTCTCGACAACAATATTCTCCAGCTCATCAAGACTATCGCGTATTCTCTCTCTTGGCAACAGGCATTTTTCTACAATGCTGTAGATTGCTTCATTAGTAATGTTGTCCAGCACCACGGCTTCTTTAATATTTGCGTTGATTTTTCTGAGGCGTGACAGATCAACGCAAAATTCTTTGTTTTCTTCATCTGCATTCACACCAACGATCCCTATGTTGGAGTGTGGAGCCTTATACGCGAGATAGTGGAGCCAGATTTTCATGCGCTTCAGTGAACGAGGGACTTTAAGTCTACTCATATCAAAAGCATATAAGTACAGAGCACCATCTGTGACGCACGACATGCTTACGAAATCCTCGGCGAAGGACTCCTGGGACAATATATCTTCGTGCCCGTCAGCCAGTTCCCAAATCTGAAGAAGTAATCAAGAAATATTATTTGTATGTGTACATTTGGAATGAAGACAACTGTAAAAAAACATTCTGTGCAACACTGCTTCCCTTAATGCATAAAGTTAAACATGTCTCCTCAAAGGATTTTTTCAGTGCTGATCGACAACTAGCCAGTCATTTTGGCAGCTGTAGCCAAATAATATGCAAGGGTTTTGACGCTAGTTGGATGACGTCATCAAAAAATATGCAAATTGAGTTTTGCTTCCAGAATGTCAAACATTCTCAACAATTTGCTCCAAATACTCTTTCTTAGTTTTCTTTGGGTTATATTCACAGCTCTTGCGGATTGCTTTAACACATATTCTTTAAGAACTTTAGAGAACTAACAGATATAAAAAAATTTCTAAAAATCCAAAATGGCGGACAAAACACTAGATAATAGTTAAGAACATTAGTTCCCATAGAAACATTACTTAATTAGTTAGAAATTGTTGCCAGTAAAACTAATAAGTGGCTTAGGTACTAATTGCATATCAAGCGGGCATTCTTTATTTCCCAACCATTATTTTTTTAAATAAAAAAATCGTAGGGTGTTACAAACCCCCTCTTATGTCTATGTTTATGCAAAATAGGCTTCTGAATTTAAGGGTTAATAAAGTGAGTTATCACAGGAAAAGAGGTGCATGCAACAAAAAATAATCACCTCGTTATTGATGTCACCCCTCTGAATCCTTCCATTTGTCTCGTTCAAAACCTTTCGCACCATCTCAGAACCTTTTCCGAGCAGCATCAGTTTGTATGTCTTAACTTCCACAGAAGGAGTGACCTGACACGTCACCGGGCTGCCTGTGATTTCTTTTCCTGGTATAACGGCTCGAAGCTTGTAAGTGCCGTCAGAAGGAAACGAAAAAGAGCCTGGTAAAGGAAATTATAATTCAGTTACACAGTTTAGTGGTCAGGAGCACTAGAAAAGATTTACGTTTGCGGTGTAAGAGTAACAAAAATCCTAAAAAAGTAACCTATATTGAAACACTGTTTGTTGCAGTTTAGAATTTACCAAATATGTGTATCGAATAAGAACAACTCATCGTTATCATCACTATTTTAACAACATTTACTAACATATTTTTGTATTATTATTTCAGGTCATTTCTTTTCTTCATCCATTTCTATTCTTTTCTCTCTTTCTCTTTCGTTCTCTCTCTCTCTCTCTCTCTCTCTCTCTCTCTTTCTTTCTTTCTTTCTTTCTTTCTTTCTATCTATTTTTTTAACTTGTAGGGTCTAGTCGTAGAAGTCTTCTTTCTTGAGAGCCGTCGATGATATTGCGCTTGCTAATCCAGACACAATATCATGGAATTACCGTAAATATAGACTAGTCCTCGTGCGAAACACTTACCTTGATAAGTTTTGTCATCATTAGGTGTTCTGACGAGGTTAACCTTAACTGTCTTGTTATCGGCATTCTCTGCTGAGGTTCCTATCAACACTTTGGGCTAGAAGAGCAAACAAACCTCATAATTTTGAGTTACCAACAGACTCTCAAATTGCCAACCGAAAGGGTGTTGCATTGATTTCGGCTGTTAAATTAAAAGGAAACAATTGATGACAGGGAAATAACTACCAGTTTAAGTACGCAGTCCAAACTAAGTTTGTATCATTAGGTTAAGGAATGTGCATTGCACAGTTGTTGCGCATAATCAGCACCAATTAACTAAATCTTTTAAATGACACAGCAAGGTAATTAACATACACATATTTCCTATATAACAACTTTGAATAATTTAATGCAAGTGTTTGTACCAAAATCACACATGACATTAAAGTTACCTTGTTGGTCTGTTGTGCTTCTTGAGAACAGAGCGTAATTCTGACGTCATACAACTTCTTGTCAAGAGCCTGACGAGTACCATCAGTCAAACGGCGAACATTGCAAGTGACCTTACAACAACACGGCACCGCATATGGTTCTGTTGAACCCAGGGGTGATTCAGTCTGTTTTGCGCCATCAGTTAACTCTACTTCTTGTGTCTCTCCGTTCAGCTGAAGCGACGTACCGGAAGTAATGCCCCAGATGAACACCTATGGAAAGACCAGTACGCCGCAGGTTTGTATTAGCGTAATTCGTGTATCTCACCCCCTTCCCCCGCAGTAAAATGTTTCCTCGGTATATTGCGGCAAGGTCTAGTCTTTTCTGGACTTCCAAAACCTCTTTCAATGTTAAGTCCATCCCAACCAATCAATTTTCTTGATCTGAAATCGAGGCTTATCAAGGGAAATTTCAACCGCCATTTTGAGCAAACTTCAAACCACGGGTTAGAATTAAACCATTGTTGAACCTTGTTAGCTAGTTACCACTTTCTCGAAAACATCATTGAGAAAGAATTTTAAAGAGAAGTTTCAGAAGATAATGCTATGACCACGGAAAATGGGGTATGCAGCAAGTTGTGAAATGTTTTAGCTAAACTTATAGCTAGTCTTTGCCGGAAAGTTTTTGTTTCGAGTAATTTGTAAATTCATACTCAACATGAAAGAAGACCGAGTTTATTCAGACTATTCAGGTTTACGAATCCAATTGTAGTCACTATTTAAGAACAAGAGATTTACTAATTACAGTTGGTAGTTCACAACTGTAAAACATACTCAAAATTAAAGACGTCCGCTCCAAGACTTTTCAAAACCCCCTTCCTGGACTAAAAAGTTGCCTACAAAACCGTAGCTCGACATTGCCTCAATAGCCTTTTGATATATTTTGAAAGATGCAATGGTTTTGAAAGATGCAATGGTTATTACAAAGAACTGAACAAACCATCAATTCTACGAGCTCAAGTTGTCTTGAGAACATTCAGGGTTTGTTTACAGATAAACGAACTTCATTTACGCGCGGCAACTGCTAAATGTTGGTTGTCCTAATGAAAACTATTGTTGAATCATAAAGTGAACAAACCACTTCAATGGTATGTTGTCGAATGTTGTATTCAGTTATAAAGGCCCCTGGCTTCCTTGACTTTGTCCTAAAAGTCTATCCTCTGCCCTGGACACCTTTGCCACAATTTCTCAGCTTCAGGCCTGTGTCACTCACTTCAACACACCAGGAAGTAGCTAATTTACAAATTATTTCATGAGACAGTTGCATTAATGCGTTTCCTGTGCTTTTATGGGGTCAGTAACAAACGTCTGTGGTTTTATCAAGGGAGCACGCGAAACAGCCTGTTTCGAGGTCAACAAGTTTCGTTAGTTTGTCTGTTCGGCCGCCATCTTGGATTTCGCCGGAGCGGGAGCGTGGGTCTGAGTTAGAGAAAGTGAACCGCTGAATTAGTTTTGTGTGGGGGCATGAAGTTTGAATTTCAAAAGATAATGGAAGAAAAAGAGGAGAGGAGCGAAACGGTCCGAGTTCTTTCATGTGATGCGCGAAGACCATTGCTGTGCACAATGGCCGTTGCTATGCATAGTAATTTACGAGAAGGTGGTGCAAGCGAGTCACAAGGGAATATTTTATTCAAATTTACCGGAAAGGTTATGCTTGGGTCTGCTGCGACGAAGCAAAACAGTTCGTGCGCAGCATTGAACAATGTATGAATATTTAGGCATTCCCAATCCTGTAGAATTGGCTTGGTAACTGTCCGAAAATTACAAGTGATTTTTGCCAGTGCTTACAAACAAACCCCTTGCTTCATTTCGCTAAAGGTTAAAAACATCATACGCTTCGTATTTCAAATTGTTTGACAGGATCCAACGGGCACTTTTTGTCTGGAATTCTGCTGTGTTACAATGCGATGAGCACACAACCATTTCCTTGAGTTTATGAGCAAGAATGAAAACACGCCATCGCCAGTAAATAAGGCATTGTTTGGTAGGTATCTTGCCTCAAAATTTCCAACTGTGAAGAAGATTAAGAGACGAATATCCGGCTCTACAATGCAACCGAGTTCAGGTATCCTTTCACAACTACGAAATTCAAAATGTTCACTGTCATACACATCTAATCAAGTCATGAGTTATCATGTTGTCATTCATTATAGTGAGAAATCGCCACACAGCAACAACTGTATTCCGCCGAACGGTTTTGAACTGACTCTCAATCCGCGTGAAATAAAGTCTAGCTTCTCGAACAACGACGAACCCAAAATAGAAACTTCGTCCACAACTGGAATTCGGCATGATTTTCATTGCCGTAAAGCGGCTGTCTTGGCAAGAACTGCTGAGAGTTGTTCGTGGGACGATTTCTTCGCTTTGTGATAATGTGGATGTAGCGTCGTTTCACCAGTTTAATTGCAGCCGCGAGTCCAGTCGTGGCGCGCGGTGCTAAAACAACCTCCATTCACACTCTCCCTTTCTACTATTATTCTCAAAAGAAACGCTTTCCTTTGCCAGTTTTGTCTGTCAAAAGTACACTGTACTGTAGCCAAGCTCTATAATGCCAAATACTTTCCTTTGCTCGTCGCTCAACAGTCAACTCTAGCATGTTCTCCGAGCGTCGCGTTGCAGATATTCCGAATAATTTAATTCAAAGAATGAACTAAATTATCTCTTGGAAAGCTAAAATTTCTAAATTATTACTACTCTCGTTGACAGATTTGCCTGAATTAGCGTGAAAAATCAGCAGGCGGGGGGCTTCTAGCGTGCTTGGAAGACACACCCCCAAAGTATGCGTTGCTATTGGCGGATACACGATCACGTGGTATAAGTTGCACTCCCCTCCTCCTTTCCCTTCTCGCGACTCGGGCTTCGGCCTTGCCGCTTGCTCCTCGGGCCTTTGACCCGCGTTCATTTATCGATCACCACTCAAGCCCATGCTCCCGCCCCGGCGAAATCCAAGATGGCGGCCGAAGGGGCAAGGACATGAGACCTCGAAACAAGCTGTTTCGCGTGCTCCCTTGGTTTAATCTGATGAGTACAGGCATATAGGCATATAGCACTCCGAGAACGGAATTTCCTCCTTGTGTCGATGGTGCAATGGATGTGTTGTGTTGGCGGATGGCTCGGTAGATCTGAACGTAAGAAGCGATAGTTTTACCCTCAAATTAAGGGCTAAATTTACTGATGAAGCAATAAAGTCTTCAGTACATGCACAACTGTTATACAGGACTATAGAAGAGTGCCCCAGTCAAGCGATATATGCAAATCCACATTTTTATATTTCTCATTTTAAGAGTTAGCCTTAGTGAATGCGTGCGTATTTTTCGTGAATACTATTTTGTACACAACTTCAATACAACATACCCGTCCACTGTCACTCACTGCAGCTGTGTGTTGCTCTCCACAAGCAATTCGCGTGAACGTCATGGTCCTCTGGTACTTTGTGTCCAAATCAAAGCTCTCAAATAAACCCGTTTTACCCAGTGAGACATCACCAGATTGGCCGCGACAATCGGTGTGAAAGTTGTAAATGCGACCGTCTTCTGTAAGTGCTATCGCGTGGCTTTCTCCGCATGCGATCTGTGCGACCACTTTGTGCGAGAGCTCGCAGTGTTCGTGAAGAACAAATTCCGACAGCACGACTATCTGTGAACGCATTGCAGATATTCGGGATGTTTCTGTGTTTTCCTGTGTGAGTTCCCAGTTGTTGACTGATGGCTGGCTTATCTTTTGTCTTTGATCGCTGTGCACCAAGTTTCCGGATGTTTGGCATGTAGCTGAAAACAAAGAAGTTATGGCAGTTCAGTCCAGATGCAATTGAGGATAGACGTGAAATGTTTTCGCAAGAAATGATAAATTTATAGCAAAGAAAAACTTATGGTTAGGTGGTATTAAAAACAGGTAAATTAATCTCTCCTCTTTACATGGAGTATATTTATATGGATTATCGTTCTTAAAAATAATCAAAATCACATTTTGTAAAAGGAAATTGTACGACGTCGATGTAATCATTTCAAAATACGTTTAGCTTTTAAACTGACGTTAAAGGTGTGCGTAAATTTTAAAAAACACAGTTTATGTCTGTTTTCCACTATAGGGCTGTAACATTGAAAACGAAATTAAAGAATACGTGACCGGGCTACAGATTATAAACTTTGTAAAACATTTTACATAGAATAACATCTTGTTCTTATTAACCGTTCAAATACAACAGAAGTTACAAAATAATGTATTTGTTTGAAGACGCTGAGAAGTAAGAAAGGAAAGTAAAAGGAAATTATTTTCTATTTAGTTAACTGGGGGAACCTGACAAAAACAGCACATCAGCTTGACGGCAATGTGCTCATTAGCGAAACTGAGACTCTACACAGTGCTGAGACTCTCAGCTGAGACTTTGCATAATGCTGAACAGGCCTTCGCACAGTAAATGATAGATATAGATACTGAATAGAAACAACAAGGGCAGTTGACATGCTTGTTACGGAAATGTTGCCATCACTATACAAGCACTAGTGTACATATAACTCTCACAGTGATGTCAGTTTCTAGTGCTGTAACAGCGCTTTCAGTTAGTCAGCTGCTTGACACTCACAAGTTACAATATTTTGCTCAAATTGGCCAAATCAAGATGTGGGTTTCCTGTGTGATCCTACCTAGCACTATTTCTGCCTCCTCCGAGCTTCTGACGTAAACTGCACTCTCTTTAGAAATCGACACCACATCTTTATCCTGATTTTGCTCATTTCCTGAGCTTTCGAGGTCATTGGAAATCTTTGCTTGAGATTCCTCCAAGACTTTCCTCCTGGTTCCAAGCACATTCCAGGAATACACGTCTCCTAGACTGGAAAGAAGGAAAGCTTCATTTCTTGTCGCACAAACATACTTGAAGGTACAATTTGCTGTCACGCCCTTGAACTCAAGATTCAATAATCGTCTCCGGGTAGTCAGCGTTTCCTTCACGTATTGGCACGAGAAGACGGTTCCCGCACCACTTTTGTGGCTGGTCTTGCTCTGTGATGAAATACGTTCAAGATACGCTTCAAAGTCACAATAGAAGAGATTGCCGGTCTTATCAATGGCTAAAAGAACGTTTCCAGTGCAGCAAAAACGTATTGCTGATTTCAGGTTGGTTGAGATAACACAATCTCCTGTGTTCAGAGACATAACTTCAGCTTTACTGACGTTTCGCACCTCACATAAAACAATCTGTGAACTTCGGGACAGTGCCACAGTCAGTTCAGTCTTGTCGCCTAAAACAATACAAGCTGCATGTGAGATGTAACTTCTGGATCGTATTAGTTTAAAAACACGTATAAGTTTAGTCTTTCTTCAATACAAACACTTGCACAATCTAAAGGTTGCTATCTAGTTGCTCGTTCTGGCGAGCCAAAAAGAACTGGCTCTGGCCAATTTAAATGAAAAGGTCCAAGGCGCGCGCGTACATTTTTTCCCGCCACAACTGTCTAGTAGTCCAATTCCCGCGCTTTGGTCGATCGGAGCGAGAGAACTGATCGGCTCTGACCCATGAGCAGGGCCATTCTGGCCAGACTGAACCAGTTCTGAAAACACATGCGTTCCAGTTACGAACTGACTGGTCGGACTAGCCAGACCGGACAAATGGAAAGCGAACTAAAATAGGTTATATCATTAACATTATGTCTACTGACTGGAAAAATATTTAGATATAAATTTGTCAAAAATACGAAACACATAGAGCAAAAGTAGTCAGTTGTTTCATCATATAATTGATTTGATGACCAAATATGGGCTTTGTATACAAAATGTCTCTAAATTCGTTACACCAAAATTTTGAAAAATCGAACAAAAAGGACTAAGTCTTGTGAACCTGTTTTGTTTTTCAGATTACACAGTTTGATGCGCAGCTGCACATAGTTTCGGTTACAGCAATCACTAAAAAACAATGAAGAAGCTGCAAGCTGGAATATCTATAAGTGCGAGATGATCAGTCACAGTTTTCGGCAGTCAGGCAAGAGTTTTGATTAGCATGTTACGAACGGTTGTTTTCAAAACATTTTTTTTTCTATAACTGTAGTTTGTCTAGCTAGCAACATATTTTAACTCCTGTTGGATGGAAGATAAGCAACTAAGATGGTGTGGATCAATCCAGGTTTCTATCTTTTCTTTTATATTTTAGTTGGTTTATTTTTGCTATTTTTTGTCAATTCTATTTTTTTTTAAATGTTTATTTGTCCAGATTTGTGGATCAATCCAGGTTTCTGGGAAACCGCCCACCCCCCCCACCCAAATACCATAAAAAAAAAATAATAAAAA
>JAOEJI010927357.1:0-13530 GCA_025448255.1 Umimayanthus chanpuru
TGTGTGTGTGTGTGTGTGTGTGTGTGTGTGTGTGTTATCCCTATCTGGACAGGCAGGGGGAATGCACGCGCCGATTTCAACCATCGAGAACTTCCTTGATATTCATGGTAAAGCAACCAAATCTTGAGAATTTTCCCAGATTTATTAGCGTTCAAAACCAGTCAAGGGTATCACTTGTTTCCATGGTAACGCAGTATTTGACGCCATGCTTCATTAAATTCAGCCTCCGTATAACAACAGTTCAGGCTGCTTTCGGCTATTTCCCGCCGTAGACTACAACTGTCTGGACCGCAATGAAGGTTTTGCGAGAAAAAAAACGCATCACGGCTTATGTTTTTTTTTTTTCTCGTTTAGTTCGATTTTCAATATTTTATCATTTTGCCGACATCGTTCTAGATAACATATTGTTCTGGTATGAGGGGACTCAAACGGCGTCCGCCGTAAAGACTCACGCATTCGCAATGATATGTTGTAAATAACTCTTTTTAAGGATTGATGAAGCCAAACATGCAAATGGCACAAGCCGGGGAACGTACCGTGCAAATTAAATTTGTGCCGCATGGATTGTCTTAGGTGCTAGGAGGACTTAGCTCTCAGAGCACTTTAATTAAATTGAGTTTTAGGTAACTCAAACTTAACTCAAACTCAAACTCAACTCAAACTCAACTCAACTGTTAATTAGATCGTTAGTCTATCTCAAAACAAAATCAATACTAAGCTGACAGTAGTTACTCGTGTCAGGTGCTTTTTCTCCTTTTTAAACAAATTTAATTCAGCGATGGTTTGAAACTAATGTGAACGTATTAACTGATGTCGAATTAATGAAGAAATATTTGAACAAGCTTGCTTTAGTGGTTTCTGAATTTGAAAATGTGCATGTGAACAATTTATTGAATCGCAGTTCCTCCATTTGTCTTTCGATGTGCAGTCTGATAATAATTTCTTTCGGATGCCTAGCCACCTAGTCCAATTAAAAAAATATGTTTTCAAAATAATTTTGAATTTCTAAATGACGCAAAGATGATTTTTGCTGTTGCTGTTGCTGATATTGTTTCTGCTATCGTCTCCTTTAACTAATGGAAGTCAAAAACTGAGTCTAGTCTAAAACTTCGTTTTCAAGTTCACAAAATAGCCGTGAAAACGATGATAATGAGTAGTGATTATAGAATAATGGTAATTGATTGTATGAATTTGCATTAAGAACGATAGAGGGTTGAATGAAGAGATCTTAGGCCGATGTTCGTAGACGTGTTACTTACATTTCCTCTAAAGACGACAATCCTGTAAATGTGCCATTTGTGATGGTCATTATATTGCTGCCATACAGATCCCTAGCAAAAAAACGATTGTGATTTTACGAGTAGTTTTTAACGTACGTCAATTAAATGATCTTATTTAGTTGGCTGTTACAAGACTAATGTCAAAATATCTACCAAGACGAAAAGCCACGAAAATTTTCCTTCAATCACAACCGAGAATAATTACAAGGTCAAGGAGCGAAAGGACTTACAAATGATTTTCGAGCGTTCTATCATTACATATTTTAAGAAATACAATATCGCTTCGATTATTGTTTTTTTTTGTTTGTTTTTATGGTTTTTTGCGTTGGATTAAGGGGTTCGATCAAAGCGTTTAAAAGAGCCATATGTCTGCCACATATATGATTTTTTTTGTGCCAATTAAGAAAAAAACGGGAAGAAAGAGGGGGACAGGCATTGGTGGGCATTTAAACATCAACATGAACGTCTGATTAAATTTCATCCGAGACCAATAGATTTATCTACTATAAAAGCTTGTTAGGGAGTCTGTTAGAACGGTCAACTATACCCACTACGAGCAGTTAGTTGCCGTCCATTTCCCCACAAATGCTTGACTTCTCACCCACTCCTACCAGCTTAACATATATGGGCTATTTAGAAGAAACCAAACGAAGAAGACACAGAAATAAGTAACATTTTCCTATTTCTAATGTAGCGGCTAAAGTTAGATTTATGCGCTCTCCTTCGCTGGTCTGACTAATATAACTGCACAATAAAGCTTGTTGCCGCTAGCGCTGCCTTTAGATTTATCAATACTTTGAGATTGTTAATCGACTTCCACCTAAGAAAGCGTTTCTGGTGTTAACAAAGAATGGTTCCCGCAGCGATTATTCACACTGAAAATCTACATGTGAGTAAATCTCTGTTTAACAATTAACTTCATTTATCTTTAGATATGCAGTTTGTTAATCTGTTGTATTTAACTGAAGGAACCCCCAAACCAGAAATTATTTTAACATAAACTATTAGTGAAAACTATTGCCTTCGTCAGTACTTTGAAACTTGCGAAAAAAAAAATACAGATAAATGTAAGCAATCGAAAGGGTCGGTTATCAGCCCCTGACAATAGTAGACGTGTTACTAACAGTTCATGTAACGATGTCAATCCTGTAAATGCACCACTGGTAAAGTTTGCAAGCGTGTTGTCCGACAGGGACCTAAAAAAGAAAAAATGTGCTTTTACAAAGAAGTGATAAGCATGTGTGAGTAATCACTCATGAACTGCTGTTCTGTAAAATAGGCAAACTAGCTTTGCTGTTCTAAAGTTAAGGTCAAGCTATTCACCAAAAGGGAAAACCGCAAAAAATTAACTCTTCAGGAAGTAGCCGTGATTAAAAAAAATGCAAATCTAGTGCAGAGCCAAGATATTAGAGAATTGAATTCAATTATTCTACCGCTTTGTTCAAAATCAACATGTTTATGCATATTTTTTGTGGTTTAAGAGCTAGGTTTGATCACCCCTTGGACCACCACATAGAGGAGGTTTGATGAAACTAAACGAAAAAAGTCTTTCGTTTGAATTTGTTGTGTTTAGAATCTATAATACAAAGAGTCATCCGAATTTATTGTAACTGCTCCCCTTTCTCCATTAGAGAAGAAAAAGTTTTCAGCTGGATTTAACGGTGCTTGTAATCTACCATATTTCTGCCTAAAATACTCCTGGTGATAAGCTCCCTCAGTTATAAATCCTCTTGCTTCTAATTCCCTTCCGTGATGAAATTAACCAGCTCCAGCTGAGATAAACTCCTTCGGTTAAAGATCCCGCCTACTTTAATACGTCCTGGTTATAAGCCACCTTGCTTATGTATCCAATCCCTTATGAGTTCACGCGCACTTTAAGATCGACAGATCTATCTAAAGAAATAAAAAAGTCAAATCCTTATTGTGTGTCGGAACAAGATCCTATCCTGGCCATGAATTAGAATTTTCTTTCAGGAGCAAAACACGCAACGAATCACGCAAAAACGCAAGTTATAACATGCTTTTTACGCTTACTTCTTGAAATAGCCTTTTTGACCTTTAAGATTTCTTGTTCAACTCAATCCGTACCGGGCTTTTTGAGGTTAGCTGATACCGGGGAGGTATAAAGTGCCCGCGGTCCATAATTCCAAAAGGATTGAACATAGTGGAATGAAACATGGCAGACTAACCGAGAAAAACAAACTAATTAATTTGATGTGATTTAACCGACATGTGGCGTCAACATTACATCATATGCCAATATTTGGCTTTTTTCAGAATCTTGCCGATCAGAAACAGAAAAGTTTATAAACGTTTCTGACTTTTAGTAACAACAGATAAATGCTCTAAATCGATAAACAAGCTTTGCTTTTAATAATCATAGCAATACTTATAGGAAATTCAGTTTGGCAATGCATGTTTTTTAGGCAAATTTCAAAATTTCAACCTCGCATTAGCTCATAAACTATAACATTAATAATTCATTAAAATCCGTTGCATTAAATGCCATTAATTTTACTCAATCCATTGCTGATTTGTTCCCAGCGTTCTCAAATAAAAATTTATTGGGAAAGCCTTAAAATTCATCACAGTACAATTACACGGCCACCACCTTGAGTTTCTGGAAATGTATTCGCAATACCTATGATGTCACAAATCAAATTGGAAGCAAAAGAAGGAAACTGGTTCTTGGTGTTTACAATCTACATTATATAATGTTATTCAAATTCTTAGTATATTTATTTCCCTGTTCCAATAGCAATCAAGATCGTATATTGAACATATAATAGTTAGTGTATATGAAGTTCCATCAAGATCCAAAAATAAGGGGAGGGGAGATAGAATTCGAGTGGAGTGCTATTAGGATGACATTCTTAGACGTGTTACTTACAGATCAGTTAACGAACTTAATCCTGTAAATGCGTCCTTCTCGATGACTGAAATATGGTTATACTCCAGGTCCCTAACAAATAAAAATTTGTGATTCTCGATTAAAAACAACCTCTGTTATAAGCTCCCTCGATCTAAGTTCCCTCGGCTTTAAGATTCCCAATTTAAATCCCCATTGGTTATAAGTTCCCCAGTAGCAAGCTCAGTTACTCACCATCGATCAAACATTTCCGTTTTGATTCACTACGTGTATAAGCCCCCTGTTTCTCTCGGCTTCATTCTTATTTGATCTCCTTCATCAAGGAAAGTTTTCAAAACTTTAACATCATTGCGTCTTCACCGCGCTTTTATTTGGAGACGAGATAACCCTACACCGTCGAGTTAGTTAATATTAAAATATTCATTAAGTTATTTTTCGGATTGTTTCCTTGCTCTGTCGGAGACTCCCGAACTTGGTCAGCTCCTACTTAGTATTCGTTTCGCATGACCTTGCAAAAAAAGACTCAAAAGAAGCCGTGCAAATGTTAATTAAACTTTGTTTGCCGCTGCAGTTTAACCATTCGGAAGTGAATGAAATATCTTAAGCAAAAGATGATACAATCAGATGATCAAACCCATTCCAAGCTTGTTACCTGTTTTAGTAACTCTATTTCGAGTGTTTGTAAGAAAAAGCTCTTCTTATTCAAAATTATAAATAATTTCTTGGGCTGTGAAAGTGTATAGGTCAATAAGAGGACTTTTGGAGTATATAGCTAGAATGGAAACATCAACAACAACAGCACAAAACAACTTAAATTCAATAAAGCGCATGAGGATTTTGATCAAGGTGATCACTGCGCACCGTCGAATTTAAATGTTCAACATCAAAAGCACAAGTTTATTAGGTTCTGTGGGGAATTTCAATCAGTCTGCGAAATGAATCATCGTAAGTTGCAACAAGACAACAGTTTGTTCCAGCTTTCAAGAATTATTTCCTTTCAGTTTTACTCAAATTGAACAAGGCTAACTAATTTGAAAACATAACACTCTAAGGGACCAGTCTCTATTTATGGAGTATACCAGGATTGGGAACATGCGTAACGTAAAAATATTCACAATCTATTTATACAGGCATTAACAATCTTAAAGGCTGTCAAATTAAGCGCAAAAACTAGCATATCACTGTTGAGTCAACAAATTTGTCAGAGTTTCGATGCTTCACATAGAAACTAAATTTCTATGTCATAACTACGAAGAAAACTGGTCCATATATTGGCAAAACAAACACAGATTATTCAGTTTGTATAGTTATTTAGACAATAAACAGTCCATATGTCATTAGCTACTTGGCTAGTTAACAAGAAAAGTGTGGAAAAAAAAGATTGATACTTCAATTTCAAAATGTTAAAGTTAATTTCGTCATTGCGTTTCATAATGAAGAAACTTATTTTAACACTGACAGGTTTTGAGGAGCCATTTCCGTTTGGCACAGGAAGAAAAAAAAGTAGTACTTGTATTTAGAAAATACTGCTACTGTTGTGTTGCTTATGCGCCTCATGACAAAGGAAGGTGACAACTCGGACTCCCTCAAGCAATTTCGTCAGAGGCTTATAACTAATTTCATTCACCAGGCAAATGATGTCCAGTCGGTCACCACAGCATCTCCGCTCAATCAGCAAAGCGTCGTTCAACAGAAACAGGTCTCCAGGCAACTCTTCCCGACGTCAAGTCTTAAAGAACAGCAGAAGGACAATGGCAAATATGTTAGGTCGAGAACTGTGGAAAACAGAATTAAAGGACAGTAAAAGAAGTTAAGAGAACTCGCCGCGAGTTTGCATGGTGGAGGTAAGAAGGAAATTTGTTTTGGTTTGGCTGAGGTGGCGACAGGAGTCAATTATAACGAATTTGTCAACGAAGGAGGATGGGGCGGTTCACTTTCTGTTAATGATGTTGTGGAACTTTGCAGGCTGGCACATCATCAAAATAATTATAAATGTGTCTACAAAGTATTAATAGAAGATCTGGCTGCAAACGAACGGCATATTGACGCTATGAAAACAATGAAACTGCCCGACCATCATAAAATGACTGATCTATTTCGGAAACTTAGACACTCACTGCCAGGTCACTTTGAGAGTTTGAAGTCATTTTATAACCCACCAGGACTTCAACTGGTTATAGAATAAACGAAGAAAATTTGAGACGATCTTTACGGCATTGATACTACTGGTTAGCTGATGTCGAACGAGAGCGGTGGCGCATTAATGGGGATGCAAGGCCTTACGGTGGTAACAGGACAGTCTTGATTAGCATTTCTAACATCAACAATGAATCGCTTTTGCATGGCGTGTTCTTCCTGATCCCGGATCACTCGTGGCTTGTGTACATATCTAACGTGGATCAGATTCAAGAGAAAATCTCGAACTTACCATTTGGCAGCAAAACAGGACCATGAGAATTAAATGATTGGGTTGGGCATCTGTTTGACGCAGGTCACGATGTTTATGTTGCTAGTGATTCGATGTTTGCAGATGTAGTATAAGGAGGTGCGCTAGATGCAACTATCACTGACTCGTTCAACATGTATAATTATGAAACACAGTCTCCCAAGTCTTAAGAGATCGTTTAAAAGGTTCTTAAATGATCAACCAAATTAATTATCTTTTAACTCTGTCCTTCCCCCACTGACTGTTTTTTCCACTAAAATTCTAATTATTTTATCTACATTTTTGACTGAAACAACAACTGTCCACTAGGAAGCCTCTTAACCATAAGTTTCATATAGTTTTTTTGAGGCTTCCTTGCCATTTTCCCTGATGAGTTATAATATGTATACATTAGCATATATTAAAGTAGTTACTTGTTCCCCATTTCTCGTTTTATAATTTGTGTAACTTGTTTCTGATGTTCTATTTGTATACTTTCTATCATTGTTGTTGTAAAAAAATGGCTAAAAATAAATAAATAAATAAATAAAATAAAAACACTGAAGAGTAGCGCGTTCTTGGCATCAAGTTTCTCGACTTTGTCGTCAATTTCTAGTCGAGTCTCGACAGATTGATTTTACTTTAATGATGATGGTGTCTTCTGAGTTGGCAGGGACTTTCCTGCATTCATTTTCGATGTTCAAAAGCGCATTATAACTGTAAGGCTGCATTTTATCGAGGTATATAGACGCGTTACTTACAGGCTGGCTAACGAACTTAATCCTGTAAATGTGCCTTTCCTAATGATTCCTAACCGGTTATTATACAGGTGCCTAACAAATAAAAAAATGTGATTCTTGAATATAAACAATCTCTGTTATAAACTTCCTCAATCATATGTTTCCTCAGGTTTTAGCTCCCTAGCTTAGAACTCCAGTAACAAGCTCAATCCTTTATTACCACCAATCAAATATGACCGTTTTAATTACCCCCAAGTATAGGCCGCACTGCTTCTCTCAGCTTCATAGTTGGTTGATGTTCTCTATCAAGGAAAGTTTTCGAAACTCTATATATACAACTGAACAATGTGCCCTCCCGGTTACCACTATAATGGCATTAGGGCAGTTCGTTTAAGAAGAAGACCTTTATTTGTACCCGTTACCAGTTACGTGAATATGATCTGATTTAGTAAATAAATAAATAGAAAATAAAACTTCATTTTACTCTCTGCAAATATTGAGAAATGGGTACTAGCTACCTACAATAACCACAAGGGGTAAAATCTAGGCAGTCATTATTATGATTATGACATATTATGTAATAAGTGGAAGGCCGCCTGCAGGAACATACAAATGCACACACACACACACACACACACACACACACACACACACACACACACAAAGCAAAGATCAATTAGAGCAGTCTAGGAATAGGCAAGTGGGCGAGCATGCGAGAGATTTAATATTTAATCAACGGTGAGTTGGGCAAACGATGTATATGTAGAGAGAGACGTGTTATTTACAGGGTAATTAATGAACTTAATCCTGTAAATGCGCCCTTCTCGATGACTGTTATCAGGTTAGACTCCAGGTTCCTAACAAATAAAAATAGTGATTCTCAATTATGAACAACATCTGTTGTAAGCCTTCTTCATGACATGTTCCCTCGGCTTTAAGCTTCCCGTTTAGATCCCCATTGGTTACAAGTACCCCATTAACAAGCTGAATTCCTTACCATCAATCAAATATTTCGGTTTTAATTCACTCCATGTATAGGCCGCCCTGTTTCTCTCAGCTTCATCGTTGGTTGATGTCCTCCATCAAGGAAAGTTTTCAAAACTTTAATATCATTACGTCTTAAAGCGTTTTAGTTTGGAAACGTGATAACCAAACAACGTTGGGATAGTTTACCCTATCCAGTCCAGGGGGGTAATCTGCCCGCCAAAGGGTTTTTTCATCATAACTTTAGAACACTAAAGTGTGTTTTAATATTATCCTCCGAGTCATGTTGCCATGGTAACCGATAATTTGAAGGGTACTTTTTCCTATTTTGAATGTTTCTTACTTTGATAATTTGTTGACGTTTTATAACGGTATTCCGAAACTTTTACAGACTACAAATTGTATGCTTGATGCAATTTATGGTAAAAAGTGTTAACCCTCGAACGCCCAAGGAGGGGGGGGAGGTCAAATGGACCCCCTATAGGTTTTTCGGACCTAACATTTGAAACTTTCAATACCTGTAGTCTGATAAAGAGCGCATCTTTTGACGTTCATTGGATGACGTCATCACTTATAATTTATGCGTAATTAATTATGCAAATTTAAGTTCAAAATAGAAGACTGTAAATTTTTGAGAAAATTTGTTCTAACTTCTTTTTTTAGACTCTATTCTTAATTATTTTTTCTACTTGACGCTCAAGCACATGTTTTCTACTAATTTCAGTAAAATTTGCTGCAATTTTGCGTAAAATAAAAATTTTGAAAAATCCAAGTAGGCGGCCAATATGGCGGACATGATGTGAAGCGACTGTTGCCATGGCAACATCTTAATTAAAACTTGATTGTTGTTATGGAAAGTAAGTAGGTAACCTAAAGCTACTTGCATGCCAAAGTTTGATCTTTTATTTGCAACCGTTTGAAAAATCTATGTGGGGGTCCGCCGGTCCGAATGACCCCCCCCCCCCCCCTTGGGTTGATTTGTTACTGTAATTTGCTTGCTCGTCCGAGGGTTAAAATAATTTATTTAGCTGAAAGTGATGCATCGTGGGTAAACCATATTTCTTTCATAAATTGGTTATAGATTATAGATATTGGCTGGCTTTATTGGCCATTTCTTTGGAAAATTCGAGGGTATTTTGTTTCCCAAATGAACTCCGATTCATATTATTGCAAAACATTGTTGATATAATTGTTTTCCTTTGTTGCTAGGGGCAACGTATACCATAACTACAAGCATTGGAATTTCGAATGTACGAATTTTGTCTTTTTTTCTCCAAATCCAGCAGTGTAATGAATAACTGTACTCATAATTCGGAAAATTATCTTGTCTTTTTTGAAAAACTAATCATGTGTTGTTGCCATGGTAACCAATGTTTTCTTATCTTAAATATAAATATTTACTGTTAATGACGTCATACATTGCTTCAGTTACGTGAGTATGACGTAATTCGGGCTATGACAACTCACTTTTGCCTTTCTCAAATGAAAGTGTTTATGTTCACAATTTGATGCCTTTTGATAAATGTATTTTGAAGAGACTGAAATACAACAGTAATACATGACGTCATCATTACGTCACACATCAATTTAAATGGAGGATGAACTGCCACAACGAACTATTATAGCTTTATATGGTCAATAGAGACTTTAAACTGTGTTTCCATCGTGAATATCTTGTCACATCAAAGCATATTGAAAACAACTTCAAAAATATTGTTTGATGATGTCATAGTGATGTGATTATAATTAATTGCAATACAATACAACCAAAAAATAGGGCATGACCCAATGATCAATTGCTGAAAGTTTCATCAAGTTTTGACTAAAACTAAGAAAGTTATGGGGGGGGGGGGAAGCCGCCCCCTTGGACTCAGAGACTTCAACAATGCTTGGGCTGGATAGAGTTAATACTAAAATACTCAGTAAGGTTATAATTGGAAGAAACGAAAATCTAGTATGCATGAAATTCAAAGAGCTCAACGTTTTTAATGAGTGTTATCCCCTGGCTTGTTTTACGTTTCTAAAGTTCTTGAGATGAATAGAAAATAATTTTAAGATTTTGTTAGTGTAAATTATATTATTGCAAAGTTACGCAATTCAGTGTTAAACTGCAAGGTAATTTATATAAACCAGTCTGTCTAAATATAACTGTATCTATCTAGAAATAACGGATGCCTATCAATATAAATAATTAGCAACTGTCCACCAGATAATGAGCCTGCTATTTAGACGACACATACTAATTTACGGTAGTAAATTACGTTAAGATTGACGCTAGTTGATTTAATAAACCGCCTACTTATTCTTTTTAAATGGCAAAATTAATGTGCAAAATTACTCATGAGGTCCTCAACACGAACAAAAGTGGTCTTTACGTTCACTAGGGTCATTTCGTATTCATATATGCTATTACCAGGCAACGATATATTTATTGTTTTTGTCAAGTTAGTTTACTTAACAATGACCTAGAATGGAAACGGAGTCGCAAATTGAATGTAACTCGACTAAAAGGGGAAAAACAACCGCCGAACAGAGGTCCTAACTCCTCTCAGTGCCAGTTGTGACGATTGATCCAATATTGGACGGCCAGTGAAACTTACGATTTATAACTTGAATAGGAAGAGCTATTTGCTGGTGCAGGGAATTTTACGAGAACTTTACCTCAAAAAATATGTTGACAAGAACGGATGTAAATACATCGACAAATTCTAGGAGAAGCAAGGTAAGCGATCATTTTGATTTTGCGTAGTGTTACCTCAGTCGCATAACGCTCGGTTCATTCGTTGTTTCGTTTATTTTCTTGTAAGTTTGATTATTCAGGAAAATATTCAGCAAATCACCGCTTCCTTTCTCTCGGTGGCAAAGAAGATTTTGCTCTGAGTTCGCCACGATCTTCGATCGTCCTGTCGAACTCTTTCGACCATATAGGGAAGGTCACAGTGACAGAAAATTCGCAGGTTTCTTCAATCGATTCCTCTCTCCAAACACCAAACTCATCAAGGCATTCAATAGAATCGCTAACAGCAAAATTTGCAAACATTTTGACAAGAAGACTCGAATTTCAAACGACCAGAAAACTCAGTTTCAATGACCAGCTCAAACTACAAACAGCAACAAACAGCCGCTTGTCAAGCGCTGGTAACCAGCAAATCAGATACGTTAACAAAACAATAGCATTAAGAGCATTAACGTGTCTGTGAACAGCGGATAACTACGAGAACGAAAGAACACTTTACACCGTGCTGAAAGCGTAATGCAGAATTGGGAGTGCTGGAAAATTATTGTACTGTTTTTTCAATTTGAAACATACATGTCACCAAATCTGTCAGTCGTGATTGGTTGCATTTGTTTTTGGGTGATGTCAGTCTGCTAATCTCCTATGTTCGTAAAACGGAAACCCCAGACTAAATTTTACACTATGAAAATCAGCACTGGAAAGAACCATAAATAGAAGAAACTAATTTGAACGCCAAGTTATCAGACTTAAATATTTCCGCATAGACGCGATACTTACAATACACGTAACAAAGTTAAGCCTGTCAATGCGCCGTTAGTGATGGCTGTTATACGGTTGTCCTGCAGATACCTAGCGCGGAAAACACTTTCAATTTAACTAGCAACTTATAAACTTAAATATGTAATTACTCATTAACTCATGATCTCTATTAATTTAAGTATTGGGCTTACGGTTAACGTTTTTGTTGAGATAACTATCCATACCAAAAACTGTAAGAAAATTTTCTTCTTGGCATTTTCCGAGATGCAAAGCAAATATATGAGAAGAGCTTGGATAAAATCCCAAACTAAGAAACATCTCTTGTTGGAACTACTTGTGAATAGAAACTATTTTAAACTGTTATCGAAACAGTTACAAGGCTTCTTGGTTATAATTTCCCTTTTGTTCTAAACCCCTAGACATTCCATCGGTTTTAGCTCCACCCTGACCTCAAAACGCTGTAGCCATAAATCCAACTTTAGTACAAACCTCAATCGTTTTATTCACTGACTCGTCACTCTTTGACTCGTTTGAGTCCTAAAATAGTTGGCTTATTGCCTGAAAGGCATAAATGGTAGCATTAGACTGTCACAGAAGCCGACATATGAGCATCAATACAGCCTTTGACATTGTGCTATTACCCTCAGGCCTGGTGACATAGTTAGACTAAAGATAGAAATGAGAAACAAGGGGTGTGTTAGCCGGTGAAGCAGAGCCTGTGCTCTTACGTAGTCAAACCAAACATTACGGGGCTGAGTATAGGGAAGCAGACACCACCTCGAGACAACATTTTAGGATACCCAGGTAAGTGGAGCGGCAGAAGACTTTCATTTCTAGCGGTGGCATTTGCACAACAGCTAGTACCAGCTTACAAATGGCTTATAAAACAGAATCGAACCGTTTGTTACAGGTCAAAAACGTTTGCAATCAAAACAATATTTCAATATTTCGTTCGAACAAATCTGAACTGCTCGACTTTTGCGTTGCAGTTCGGAGCTTTCACAAAACCGATCTTGAGTTTTGTTATTTATAGCCTTTGTTAACCTTATTATAAGGTCATCTGATTTCCTAATTGGATAATACGCAGTGACTTTGTGGTTAGCGTGTATGTATGAATGAAACACGAGGTCAGTTAGTTAACAGGCAAGATGTTAGGTTATACTACAACTAATTTCCAATACCATTTTTTTCTATTTGCCAAACTAAAATAGTTAAGACATACGGTATTAGTAAATACTTTGCTTGTTTATTTATAGGATCATTTCTTTTAAACTGAATCAACTTAAATGAAAGATTTCTTTGCATTTTTTCAGACTAATGAAGATGGGCAATATATTATGTTATGGCAAATGATAAATGTCTGGACCGATTTTAGAATTTTATATAATTTTGTCGCCACAACTGAACATATGTTTCTCTTTCTACACTGCTAAAATAACTTTTTCTTAAACACATGAACATTGCAACTCTCTAATTATCATTGCAACCCAATGTAATTTCCGGATTTATCTTCTAAACTGAATACCCCATCTGTCTTGATATTCATCGCTTAATCGAACTTATCGAAGACGAGAACGTCAAAACTATGTTTCCGCTCGACTGATCTAAAGGAGAACGACCAAGATAACACGCCGTAGCATAAAGAACCCAACGCCCTTCCCTGGAAACATATAGGAAGTTCGATATTTCCAACTTACACTCGAATTGCTCCTTCAGGAAGTTCTGGAATGGTAGTA
>JAOEJI010928468.1:0-13529 GCA_025448255.1 Umimayanthus chanpuru
GGAAAAAACTCCCGGCACTAACGGGCTCATCGTAGACTTCTACAGATAATTTTGCATGGGAAAGCAGACGTTGTGGTAGACAGCTTTAATTACGGCTTTGAATCAGTCCGGTTATCGATTTTACACAAACAAGGTGCAATCACCAAAATTAATAGAAAACGTTTGAGTTATCAAAAGCTTGGCGACCGTTGTTCCTATTGAACATTTGTTCTCTTAAATTTACTACAGGCAGTTCCTACTAAAATTTGCATCAAAACAGTTTGGGATTTATCTTTTAAAATATTTTTATTCAAAATGACTTCAAGTTAAATTTTGTGTCACTCAACGTGAGAGACTTATTCATATTCTCAAAACGTAGGAAAGCTTGTTCAGAATGTTTCATAACCAAAACGTTGACGTTATTTTTCTACAAAAAAACTTTTTACAGCACTTCAACTATAAAACTATTCAAATCATGGTACAAACCTCGGGAAAGGTGTTGCTGCCTTTTTCAACCCGAAGTTAGCGTTAAAGTTGTCGGTAGCATTGTTCCATCAATTGTTGTTGACAGAGAAAAATTTGCCTTAGCCGATATCTCTTCCCCAAACGACCAAAATGCACAACTCAGGTACTACAATAATGTATTCTATAATTACAGCCACATGCAAACGATTTCAATTGCTGTATGACAAGTAAAGATAACAAGGCGGAAAACCAGTCACTCTTAAACAACGAGTGATTAACCAAATAGAAAACCTTGCAAAATGTTTCAATTAAGTTAACACCTGGCGCAAAATATATCCAAACTGACAACGATTTACATGGCAAGACATATTTCAAGGTGAGTTGCCGGCTAGATTATTTTTTCGCTCTAGTAGTCTTTTCAATGAGTTCAGAAAATGCCACGTCTCTGAAACGACAATTCAACATCTCCTCATCATTCGATGATCTTTTTGTCATATCTTCACACAAACGTGGGCCAACTTTTTCGAAGTTCAACAATTTACTCCTTAAGGATTAAAAATTTAAAGAGTCTCGAACAAATATTACCAGAATTCATAAACAAATACTTGGATTTGAAGACAAAGGACTCCTATGGAAAATAATTAAAGTGGAAATTCGAGTCTCTTCATCTTATTTTCGAAATGTAAATCATTAACAAAACGAGGCAAAGAGAAACAATTACTTCAACAATTAAATAAACTTCAAAGTGAAATAGACTTTACTTTCAGCAAAACCACCCAGAAGCGTTTTTTTACTGTAAAAGAAAAAATCAACATGTCAGACTTTCTCTAAAAGAAATTACAATTAAAAACACAAACTTTCCACTAAAATGGACTAAAATAATACTGCAAGAAATCCGAAAGAAATATTAAATCAAGAGAGAAAGTGTTATTAAGATCTTTTTAAATATATTGACCTCTACTTTGAAAACCCAAATTTCTCAAGGTTTTTTGACAATGAAAAATGTTGTCTCTTAAGGACTTTTGTCAAAGAAAGAATGCCTAAATGCCCTTAAGAAATTAAGCAATGTTAACTGAACGCCCGGTACTGACGGCCTTACCGCAGAGTTCTTCAGATAATTTTGCATGGAAAAGCGGACGTTACGGTAGATTTGAAACTGACCGGTTATCGATTTCACAAAGGTGTAGCAGCCATAATAAACAGACCAGAATTTCCACCCTTTCGTGCAATGAACAAGAGTTCAACAAAACCTCGCGTCAATACAACGACATCATAAAATCCAGCATAGTTTGGCGAATCGGTGAATGTTCGAGTTCTCATTGAGAAGCTTTTGATGGCTGTATAAAAGACGTTCAGCTTCACTGGATGTAGTGAACGATAATTTCTTTTTGCTTTCTTTTTGAAATACAGTTTACAGAATAGGATTATTGATACCTTTCATTGCAGGAGGTTTTTTCTTCCCTATTGCAATAGATGAACTTAACAAAAAATATAAAAATAAAAACAACTACCTTCTTTGTAACACTCACCAGAACATTTCAAACAAGATGATCTCAGCTAGTTCTAATGTAATCCATTTTGTTCCTCATTTTATCTGGATATTTTAAACGAATGTTGTAAGTAATACCGCTAAATTTGCAACGTTGTCGGAAAAAATATTTACAAAACATTTTCAATTAAAACCAATGAAATTAAGTTTATTAGTTCCCTTTAACTATTCCCACTTTAGACTTGCTTTCAAATATATAAAGTAAACAATATCAGAAAGATTTCAAGAGTATTTAGTTTAGTTAGTAAAGACTAAGAAATAAATAACAAGAAATATGCTTAGTTAACGGCGAAAAAATGATAACAAAAGAAAATAGAAAGTATTTAGAAGCAAAGTTTGCCTTTTCATTTCAGGAGCATTACATTCAACTAAAACGTTCACTTGCCAATAAAATTTCAACAAATCCGTAGAAAATTAATCAGAAAACCGGTTGTTCTTTATACTATTTGTCCTGAATATGAGCCAATGGCGTCAGTAAACGTTTCTGCAATAGATAGTAGCTTCAGGAATGGTTCTTTAAAAAACCGCGCAGGGGCGATAAGGCACGAATCTCCAATTTCAATGAAACATTGCATAAGTAAGTATAACTTTGGGAACCATGAAATTTGGCACCAGTTGTACGGTCAGACGGCTTTTAAATTTTCACGAGGTAGTGTGAACGCCGACGAAATACACATTTCCTTGTGCTTTTTTGACAAACTAATTGAAATTATGGTGTCACTTCTTAATACTTCCTAGCGCAAAAAGATAAAAAGTTCTTGTATCTTGACACTTCTGTGTCAGTCCAAAAAGAACGTTCCTCAAGGTGAAATCCTTTCACATATGACCTGGGTAAGCAAATTCTTAACGTTTGTTTTTGATCACCAAAGGAGACATTTTTAGATAATTTTTCAAGACATTCCATGAGTTTTTACTATTCAAATATTTGTGTTGCACTTTAGTCACATTTGTTTCTGCATTAAGAGCAACGAATAACAGGCTGAAGCTGATCTTTTGTTTTCGCAGTCACACCTTTTAAACAGTCGTGCTACACGAACAAACTTAGCAAATTTGAATAGCAGACGAGAAATTGTTTCGATTACTGTGTCAAACATTTCAAATACAGATCTTTAGAAGAAAAAAAAAGTTACCAAGTTGAAATGTAGTTGCTTGAATCGAATGACTACGGTTGTTCAAACACTCTACGGCTTCATCAACTTACCTTTTCATTATTTCCTTTGGAATCGCGAAATACAGTGTTCAAAAAGTATTGATGCAAAAGTACCGACGTTTCATGTTGTTTTAGATTTGAACTTTAGACCTCACAGCAAAGAAAACTTCAAAGCAACCCTGACAATTGTGAATTAACTAGCACATAACATAACCATATGAAGCCCGTTAACAAGAAAGGAATCACATGTAGAAAGCAAGGCATCTCATGGACCACAATAGTGCTATTTTCAAATGCTTGTAGTTTTGTTGTCTTTTATTGCAATTGGGTGTGGTTACTTCCCGGTCCCGCCCTGGACTTAAAAAAACAACATAAAACAAAACTGAAGAACAAACAACAGTCTGAATAATCCCGTTGGCAGACGCCGTGCATGAAATCGCGCTTGCTGTGGCTGTGGCAGATATAGCCATTTAAGAGTGAAATGCATATAATATTGTCAGGAGTATGTTAAGCCTGATTAGGGCTCAAACTGCCAAATTCTCGAGGTTCACAGTCAAGAGTATGTTAACATTAAGGCTTGAACTGCCAACTTTCGGAAGTTGACGGTCAGGTTTCTGTAAAGATTGGGGCTAAAACTGCTAAGTTTTAGCTGCAACTAATCCAAAGTTTTTATCTGCGTTGAAAATGGCGTGATCGAGGTATTAGTGATGCCGCAAATGTTTTGTGGAAGACGAAAGAGTGTCGTAAAATGATGCAAGAAAATGAAATGAAACAAAATGCAGCAGAATTTCATTTCTTTACAACAGGTGTCGAACTGAAAAACAAAACACTGAACCCTTCGAAAAGTAAAAGTTTGATACTAATGAAAAACCGAATCAATGTTTCATCAAACGTCAAAGTAAACGGTACTTTAGACACGAACTCCAAGAGTGAGCTCGAATGAAGTCAAACAAAAGTAATTTTAGTCTCTCTGACATGATATACTAGACCACTTTTCTGTTTTAACACGTTCACACGCGCTACACATGTTACGCTGCGGATGTAATAATTGTCACAAAATAGAGATCTGACTAAAACATACTAAATATCAGAACGCATAAACTGTGAACAATCGATAAAGAATCAACTTGATCCAAAAATTAAAAAAAGCTTTTGAGTGAGGATCCTGAACAATTGTGAGAGTAGCCATAAGTCAGTTGGACGAGCGTCTCCTTGTTCAGGTGTCAGCAGTTCGTGTTCTTTGTTGTGCTCTTCTAAGTGCCTGTCACTCAAACGAAAGATGTTGGTAATGGCCTTCTATGCATTTTTGTATGTATTTTTGTTTCCTATTTAAAATCTTGTACGAAATCATCATTGGTGTTTGAAGAAGCTTCTTCATATTGTTAAATGTTCTCAGAAGACTCTGACAATAACTTTCTTACAGTTACATGGAGCTTCTAAGTACTTTAGAAAGCTTTCAACTTGCTTGAGTGAGAGTAGATAATCGTAGTTTAGCTCATTCCTTGTTTAATAATTAAAGACTCGAAATGTGTTGACATAATAAAGTAAAATTCGAGTAAATACAAATTATCAAATGTTTTTCCCATGTAATAATTGTAAAATTGATATTTGCATACATTTAGTTAAATCACCTCAAAGCCTATGTCAAACGTTCCTATATTTTTCATTATTTTGTTTCTATTATTATATTTAACCAAATGTATGAAAACGTTATTAGGAAATACTGATATCACCTGAAACACCATTTTAGGCAGTCGTCCCTAGTAATATTTGCACAATTGATACATACGTAGAGTGTCTGTGTTCCACAACATCAAGGCTCATTTTTTCATTAACAATCAAGTAATATTTCCTTTGAGAATGTGCAATTTCATAGGAAAATCCACTCACAAAAAAATTCCACGTTAAATTTCACGAGAAAAACGATACCTCATTTTTTTCGAGTGAAATTTGACGTGGAATTCATGAGTCAGGCAATGGATTTTCCTTCAATCGCAAGAAATGGATTGATCTCGCAAGCTTGAGTGTTATGAATTTGTTGAATGATTTTGTTTTTCTTGTATATTTTCACGCGCACGAAAACCATTTAGTTGCAAGGTCAACCACCCAACGACAGCGACGGACTCGGTATGCTGGCCACTTTAGTTCGGACCTCGTGGAGATCATCTACCAAAGAAAGCTTCTCACATGACATTTTCCATTTAATACAATATCTCAAAAAAGAGATCAAACTTGAAAAGCACAAATCTGCAAACGAGACGGGTACATGTAGCATTTACATCACTAATGACTTAAGATTGTCAAATATCTCAGTGTCTTAAATCGATGAATGAAGTGAACTGAAAGAACCTTTCAGTACAAGAATTTAGGCTAAGTTACAAGTAAGTATTTCCATTTTAGAAACAAAAGTCAATAAATTCTTTTTTTTTCAGAATTACTTAAAACGATTGTTTATACTTCGATGCCCCAAATGGCTAGATATCACTAAAGTTAAGTTTATTTTCTTTCTTCGTCAGCCACTTCAAGTCAGTGAACGTTAAGTGTGCCTTTATCATCACCAAAGCTTCACACTGGATTAGAGATTCATATTTACACTCAGAGGTGAGTTACGCCTGTGAACAACCCTCCTACTGTTTCTGTTTACCATTTAATATATCTCCGCTGTCAAACAATCTGTCCGCAAGGCGCAAGTTTGCTTTAACAAAAAAAAAATTATCCACTGTTCTTCCAGCTTTCTGTGCCACTCAAGAAGCATAGACCGGAAACTGGAGAAGCAAAACTTTTTCCGTGGACTATGTCACTAGTGGAACTTTTCTATGTCACCGGTAGAACTTTATTGTCTAAAATCTTTGTAAACATTTGGGTTATTTCCTCTTTTTGCGCGTTTCTAAATATACTTGAACAAAAAGAGTGGCAAATTCGTTTTCTCGTTCACATTTTTTGCGTTAATTTCCGAAAAGTGACTCATATCGCTAAAGTGTCCATATTGAAGTGAAGCTGGTAATGTTTAGTTTCTTGTTTAGAAACAAGTTTCTTTGGTTGAGGCATCTCCAGAGTTCACAGTGTTCTGTCGTGGTAGGCGGACTTTGTTTCTTCAGCCAAACTTGTTCTTGAACAGAGATAAGACCTGCTTGTTACAACCAAAGCAGATGAAGATGAAGAACCCTTGGGAAAAGTAGAATGTTAGTGTTAGTTATGTTGCTCTTAAAAACTAATTGAAAAACTAATACCAGACTGCTATGTAATACAATGCAATGCAATGCTATAAGGGACGTTACGATACAATAAAATACACTCTGATAAAATACAATACGATACAATAGAAGACAACACAACACAAAATGATACAGTACACTACAACACAATTCCAGCTGCACCGTATCGTACCATTTAAGATAGTACATTGCAAGCTAATGCAATGCAATACGAGTCACACAATATAGTATGAATCAGTTTAAAACAACACAACAGTAAAGGACATTATGGAATAGTGAAAAGCGGCAAAGCAGTGAACCACTAAGAAATAAAAACAAACCTAATTTAAACATGAAATATACTCGGTCTCGTAATCTCTTCTTACTCAGTTAAAATGCAACAGTTGTTAAACAACTTCCGAGCAAAAGGTAAATTACCGGTATAGCTTAAATTGTGGTACTTTGTCTGTGAACAACTGTTTACAATATTTCTGAAATAATGTTTCATAGAATGTCTCGGCCGCAGCATGATACTTTACATAAATAGTTAAGTGTCCTTCATTTGTCACACAGTACAAGAACGGATTAGAGACGTGAAACTGCTGGTCAGTCTTTTGACATCCCACAGAGAAACTTAAGAACCTAAACACTTACCGAAAACCACAAAGTAACCAAAACATTAAAGGACATGTACATGGTTTCGATCCATTCAATTTCGTGAGTTGAGAGGTTGACAACAAGCCATAGAGGCGTTACTTTTTCCTTAAAATGTACACTTAACAATTCAGTTACCTTGCAAGCTGTTTAACGCAATGTGCACATACTCCACGTACGGGTTGTTTACTATAGCGTAAGCGAACCCCATCAGCCATGTGAGGCCCATTATGGACGTCAGCTTCAAGCAAAGAATTATCATGGAAGGGTGGCTGTTATGGACCGGAACTCCTCTGGTACCCTGAATGTACAGAATTAGAAAACTGTCAACAACGGGTAAAATGTAACTGAAGGTAAGGATTTAAATGCAGAGGCTCCCTTTCCAAAGGGATCTCTCTTATAACAAATAAGTAGATAACTTCGTTACTAAGTTTCAAACATCTTGTTTCTTGATTTTTCAATAGTAAAAACTGATATTTGAGTTTGTGCATACAGAAAACTCTATGTACTTATCAATTGTTCAACTATTACCATCGTCGATTACCAAGTGATATTAAGCTTTCGTAAAAATAACGTTTCGATGTATTTAGATAATTCTAAGGTAAATACGCAGTGATGCAAAAATTATAGAATTCTGACACACAGTTTTAACCGAAGTCTTTAAGAGCTTGAAATTCTTTGTACTTCATGAGATTTATGAGAAAGATTGGTGGGGTTAACTTTACAGTAATATGGTGCTCACAAGTATGAGGTCATGAACACAGGTACATCCTTAACGCTCACTTCAGCATAAAAAAGGAAAATAGAGGGGCATGCAACTGAAAAAGGTTTGGGTCTCGTTTCAGTTGCTATTGGCATATTAATTATACACAACTTTTAAATATTAGCGGTAGATATTTGAGTTGCGACGGTGGTTTTTGACTACTTCAGATGTACTTTGTGCTAATTTTGGACAGATTACTTTTCGAAAAATTCCGTCTGTTTCACAAGAATCGGCGGAAAGCGACATTTTAGAGTTGATGACAAGCTCAAACTATTCTTTTCGCGTTTCGTCTGTGTCTTTCTTAAGAAAATACACTACTTGTTGTGGATGTAGTTAATGAAGGTAACATTTTTCAGAATCTGTCAGGAAATGAAAACATTTTTGGTGCAATCTTTGATACAAACTGTTAAAGAATTCGCTATCTCGTCCGATATCAATCATTACTACTGATTTAAGTTCAACCAAAATCTTCATCACACATATTTCTACTTACTTGTTGGACCCGCCTGATGGCAATCATCGTTCGGGTGAGTGCCACCAAGTTAAACAACAGCACAACACCAATTGGTATTGCGGTGCAGTAGATACGACCAGTGGGTGACAGGTAACAGTACCCTGACTGGTCCCCAGATCCTGCAATGGTTAGTATTACACACTAGAGTTTAACAACAGCAGACAATCGATCAGTATTGTGATGCAATAGATACGACCACTGGGTGGCGGAAAAGTATATGTTGTAGTTCAAATTGTCCTTTCGTTCAATTTGGAATTGTACCAGTTCAAGATTTTTTGAACTGGTACAGGTTTTTTTTTTTAACCGGTACAAGTTTCAAATGCTGATATTACAGCACATATGGTATCAAGTTATTTTAATAATGTTAAAACATTTGAAGTTATGTTTTTTCTGGGTTAGGGTTAGTTTAGTGATAAAGGTTAGGGTTTGGGTTAGGCTCAATATATAATAATTATAATATATTTATACAACAAAAAATATTGGAACTTGCAACAACTTCTCTGTGGTGTATGAGTTGAAGCCATGGAGTGGACAACAGGGTATTTGACTCAGCAAGGAAAAAAGTCTAAGAGTAGCTGCTGTGTAATGTAGAAGTAGTACGCAGTACAGCGGGGAGAAGTGGGAGAGAGGTAAAAGGGAGCGAGGGGAGGGGGAATGACTAGAAACAGTAGGAGAGGTGAAAAGTGTATTTTTTTATTGCTTATCAAATTAAGTTAATTATTACCGGTAATTAAAATACTTTAAAAGAAAAAAAAATAAACTAGTTGTACCCAGTTCAAGAAACATTGTACTGGTTTAAGAAATATTATACTGGTTCGAAAAATAATGAACCGGTTCAGGGACAAATTGAACTACAACATGTACTAGCTGGTCCCCGTTCCTGCTATATGGAGTATGGTTTGATAGAGCAATTAACAGTACACAAATAAAAAGTATTTCGGGGCAGTAGTCAATATAGAGTTCCTGGTCCCCAGATCCTGTTGTAACGGAGTGATTAACTGTATGTCAATGTTCAGTGGCGAGACGTTATTAGTTGTTATGTTCTTCCAAGAACTCTATTTGAAATATCGGTAGTGTTGGCAAAATATGGCGCAGTTCCTTTTTTAAAGTGTCATTTTCGTGAAATTCCATCCTCCATAACATGAAAAGTGCTCAGTCCCTTTCAGTTTCTACATGGAAACAATGCTACTATTTTCTAAAAAGCAAGGAAAATAAAAAAGTATTGTATCATTGTTATTACTCTTCTGATGCAAACATCTCAGTATCTTACGTGTTTCTATAACTATATTTGTACATTGGTGCTCTTATTTTAAACCTATTTGAGTTTACTACTAGAGCCTTGTAACATTTGTCTTCATTGCGTCGTAACTTTGTAGAATTTCAATATTAACTTTAGTTTTCAGGTTAATAGTTATACTTATTTCTTAGTTTAAAACTATTCTGTGTAAGCTATTCAAAATAGAGATTATAATTGCAATCCTACAATGTGTAACCGTACATCGTGCATGTGCCGAAGTTCGCGAGCTGCCGTAATGCCACTATGGTGGTAACCGGGAGGGCACATTCTTCAATTGTAGATTATAATTGTTATCATTATATGCTTTTCCAAAAATATGTTTTTTCCCAGTTGAAATTATGATGGATTAATCTCTCCTACTGTTTGACCATTACTTACCATAACCAATATCTGCAGCCTTAGCTACATCCACTATGACGCAGACAATCACAGTGACCAGCGGCATCAGCCATGCGCACAAACTATATTTTCGGAAACGCCTCTGTTCCTCGTCGTGATCGCTTTCTCCGGAAGCCAAACCTGGAATGTTTCATTTCAAGTGGATTGTAAAACTAAAGTTCCGCTCTTTTAAAATTTGATTCGCATATGAAACAGTTTGATGCCATTAACAGTGTCTTGTGTACGATTGAATACAATCTAGTAGTTTGACTTTCATTTCAATCCCAGTAAAATTGCAGATATGTGCGTATTCTGCCATTCAGCTATTTGGAAAGGTAAATTTACGTCGCAAAACCTTTAACTATAATCAGCCAATGTGCTGGTCACTTGCTTTTGATAAAAAATAGTACTAATCCCGGAAGCAACTTGGTACAAGAGCCGAAACAGAATCTTACAATTTGATTGTTTTCCAACTTTTCACTCAAATCTGTTGTTTTGTTAATTGCTGCTGCAATACACTTTGAAATTGTCATTGACGACATTCTCATTTTATCGTATCGATTTTCAATATTTTATACTACAAAAAGAATTTTGCCAAAACAAATTGCTCTCTTTCAGGACAAGTTTAGGTCTTACTTACCTGCTTCGGTAAACGTTCTGCTGACGTCATAGGCCATGACGCTCATCCATGCAAAGATCGCAAGCATGATGTAATGTCGGACGCCAGTGATGAAGTCACAAACAGCAGGAAGTTCTGTTTGATTGGAAATCAAAAATGCAGTGTGGAAGATAACAAGAGAGAAAGCCAGACTCATAATGTTCTTTCCGTTCAGTGTGCGTAGCTCTCTGAATAACACTCGTGTAAGCAGTAAACAAATTGATGCTGTTATGGAAATGGCAGAACCCACGCGTCCGAGAATGCTTGCCACAGAACTTGCTGGAAGGCTTACATCTCTGTTATAGATACTTCTTGTATAATTGGTTGTGAAGTTGGTGCACAGCAGAATGTTGTCTCCTTTCCTTACGTAACTCTTGTTTGTATAGATTTTCTGCTGAGACAGAATCAAGATAGATCCGTTTGGGTATGAAACGTACTCGGAAGAATTATAGGAAACTCTTCTACACGAGGTGATATTGGTGTCATTTTTGTTAAACAATCTTATGATTGTGGAGGAAGATATAATTATGCGACAACGATCTTCAAATGGGTCATAGACTTCGCGTGGCTGGCAGCTGTACTCTTGAACGGGCTGGTCATGGCTTTTAGATAAAACCTCAGTTCCCTTCGGCTTGAAGGAGAATATAAGTGCGTAGGTAGAAGGAGGCGGTTCGGTACCGACAGTGGAAACCGAAGAGTGATATTTTTCGGAAATTGTGGAACAATAGAATTTGGATGTATTGTTGTTGGTCAGAAGTCCACAGTGAGGATTTTTGTATTCTATTTTATCTTCAATTGTGACTTTCATAGCATATGCTTTGCAGAATGACCAGAGTGTCTTGGTGTGGCTGTTTTGGTTGACAGCAGTATTCGGAATTTCCTTTACACCAGGTATGCAAAGTTCTTGTAGTTCAGATGAAGCGGGCTCAGCAGTCCAGTTTTTGTACGTGGTAAGTAATTTCGTTATAGACATATTCTTTGCCATTTTCCAATCAGAAGAATCTCGAAAAGCAAACTTTATTTGCCAGTATCTGAAGGTATTGATATTATTGCAGAGGGCGCAGTAAACGTTATTGAATGTCACATTCATTTCATAACCATACACAGGAAGGCGGATGAGAGGTTCGCTGAAGTTGAAACCAAGACAAAAGTTCTTGATAGAGTCGTCGTGCCAGGAATTTGGACAGCCAATATGTACCACTTGACCTTTCATGCCGTCGGTTTGAGATGCACGACACGTTACTGTTGGTGTGTGCTGCAGAGTGGAATTGTTGCACCTGAAACAACAGAAACAGTACCTTAAGAAAAAAGACATACAAACAAGAAAACTCAAAGCAAAGAATTGTAATGGACGTTATTTTTAAGACGAATGCAATCAGAGTCGTAGCTAGAATTTTTTAAACAGGGGGGCAGTGCCGATATAGTGTAATGGTTTACAATCATGTAGTAGCGATTTTGTAAGTTCCAACAAAACTTTGGATTAATTAAGAATAATGCCACGAAGTTATTTTGTTTGTTGGAAGGTAAACTCCATCAAACTGACAATTTTATCGTATCACAATAAGAGTGGAAGGAGATGAACACCTTTGCTAGCAAAACAATTATTTTTGTGTTTTCTTTCATAAACGTTAACTCTGCTTTTAAAAAGTTAAGAAGCTTTGTAAGAAGTCATGGATAGTGTGACACTGTATACGCCATACAAGTGACCAATCGCAAATCGAAACATTTGGATTTGGTAGACGAGGGTGAGCAAAACAAACAAACAAATATTCGTGCAATAGGTAATGTGTAAACGTAAGATACCAGCAAACAACTATTTCTGTCACAGTAATAATATTATACGGAAATGCACACCCGTGACACTTGTCGTCATGTGAAAGAGTGCGATTCAGGTAAACACGGCATCTAAAATTTAGCGATAATATCGGGCGCTTGCCGATGAATTGCCAAGCCGGTACAAGACTTCGGTATTGTGAGCAAAGTCTTTCTTCTGGCACCCAGGAAAAAGTAAACAACTAGCATGTAAACCTAAGCAGTACATGTACAACACAAGAAGATTTTAGCTGCTTCGTCTATTGTGCTTCATTAAAGCTGAACGGTTTAAAGTGCCTATGAAACGAAATTTTTTTTTCGTTTTATTGAACTTTAAGTTGTATAAAACACAGTATCACAAAAGATTTTGAGCAAATAAAATTTTTTGATCGCTTTTTAGAGAAAGAAAGAGCCAGATTTTGCGATTTGTAATGGCAAATGGACTGGGGACGAATTTAGCAGTTCCTTGAAGCTTGTGACGTCACAAGTTGTGTATGTCTCGCGCAGCAAGACATAAACACTGGCACTAGAGCAGTGTATTACATGTAGTTTTGTTTGTAGCAGAATTGTATTTTTAGAAATGTCAAGTAATAACGACTATTCTACGGAGACTTTATCTTCAAACGATTCGGAGTCCGATCGAAATGACTCACTGAGTAGTCCGAATCAAATGTATCATGCAAAATGAAGGTGAGCCACTCGCTCGAGACAGGAATCGGCCGATTGTTGAAGATGGTATCGAGGAAAATGACACCGATGAAGACCGTCTTTCTCCGGCAGTATTTGAAGTAAGATATCTTGAATAAATTCCTGGCCGGACCTGGTACGTTGCTGTTTTCTGTTTGTAAAGATTTTTAAAAAAAATTCAGGTCACCGTCAACAGTATGACACTAACAGGTACGGTCACTGCAGTTTGCAGCACATTGAGGGATCGTCAGTTGAGGTTCGTTGCTGCCACGAAGTTAGTCCTGCAGTGGAAAAGTTGGTCCATGACGGCTCAATCGAGCACATCAAGTGAGTAACACGGAACGAAGACTAACCCCATTATTCCATCAAGTCTGTAATGTTACCGGGATTGTTAATAGTCGCTCCGCTTCAGAAAGACAGGACAGGCAT
>JAOEJI010929579.1:0-13527 GCA_025448255.1 Umimayanthus chanpuru
AATTTGGACATAATCTCTTATTGCCAAAGTTACCTTGCGACACCAAACGCTCTTGTCCCGGCCCAAATCATCTGCGTGAAGTTGCCACACCTTGCATCGTATGCTGGGCTCTCAAAACTGTAGTCTCGTACTTCACCATACCATAGGTCAGCGGTCTTATCCCCGGTTAAATCTTCCCCTTTCACATTAATCAAGTTTTCTCCGACATCTTTGCGCCCGCCGTGCTGTTGATACCCAGCGGTAGCTAGATGCTTGGCCCATTTTTCCGCGTCTGCTGCAAGTTCAGGTGACCAGGTCAGCGGTATTACTCCATGTTGCCGCCGATATTTGTTGTGTACCCTAAAGCATTGTCGTTGAAATTCATTCATGTCTAAAACCAAAAAAAAAAAACAATTGTTAGAGCTAGACTTCAAATATTATAACTATTGCAGTTTCAGATCTTTTCAGTCAAACATTTTAAACACAAGTCGCTGGCTGGAAAGACTGGGAGACCAGTCCCTATGTCCCTGACTCTAAACAAATATTGTATTACATTGGTTGGCGTCCCCGTCGAAACATTGAAAAACTCCCCGACGCAATTATTTATGTATTATAAGTTTTCATAATTTTCTTTGAAAATGCTTTTATTGATATCGTTATACTGCAAAAACTGGTCGAAGTCAGATTTTCTCACCCTAAACCTGCCAAAATCTTTCCAAATCTATTTAATATGCGTTTTGAACACAGTAGGTAATTAAAAATCAGTATAGTGGTACGCCGAGGCACAAGGGCTAAACATGTGTGCCAAACATTCTTAAATGATATTTCAGGATATAGAGTGGCTGTAACAATAACTCCAAATGAGAATACATCTCTATGTATTCAACGTATAAAAACATACAATAAAACATCTCTAAACCAACCACAGAATAGAAAAAATAAGATGCTAACCAACGTTTTTTACTTGGCTAAATGGCAACGTAACAGGTGATACAAATACTTTGTTTTAACTAAGCAGAGAAGTATTCAGCACACTAACAAAAACAACATGAGAGCAATTGAAAGATCCCTTAACAAAACATACCACACGAGTGCTTTACTGAAAATAGAGCTAAAAATTGCTTGGAGAAGTTCTTGATAAAATTTAAGTCCTTTTAGTTAAAACTGTACGGACAAAGTTCTATATTGTTACTGAAATTAAAGGTAAACCAGTAACCGATCATCCGAAGGATACTTGAAATGTGTGTAGTTCTACAATAGGTTTTTCAGCTACATTAAAACTTAATGCTCTTGCCTGTGTTCATAACATAAACATATCTTGAGTGATCTTTAAGTTTTAATTTCAAAACGGAATTTTTCATTAGAGATAAATCACGAAATTACTCATATGAGACAGATAATTCCTTCAATTTAAAATCGAAATTTAGACGGGTTATAAACGAAAACGTTTCTTCACTTAATTTCCGATAAATTTTGGGGCTGCAGTCATGCAAAGGAACAAAAAACTTTCAGTTTCGCTGAAATTGTGTCACATTTTCGAGTGATTTGAAGTGTGAGTATCAATTGCACAATGCAGAAAGTGCAGGTGTTCTTCTGTGGCTTAATGATAAAATGTATATTTTGTCTATCAAAAAGTGAAACATGTTTTAATCAGTCCCAAGCTTAATCTATTGAGATAAACCTGTTTCAATTGGCTCTTGTATGCAGGCACTATAGTAAGCATGGCATAACATTGCATAACACACATAATAGGTAGCGTGCCTTTTAACGTATCTACCCAATCTGTCTTTTCACAAATAAAATTTAATGAAAATTTAACTTGCGTTAAAATATTCCTTGAATACGCCCATTGGATATACAATCAGAAAGGGTGCCGGGAGATATACAAACTCATAAAATAAATAATTCCTGTAGGGTGTCAAACAAAGTTCTAAGGTTCATAAACTTCATTCCAAAACATCAACACTGGCTTCATAGCACTATTTACCCCAAAACACCATTAAAATATATTTTGTTTTTGACATTTATGAAAATTGCATTTCTATCACAAGCGTGATTGAAAATTTCAGTTTAAGCTTTCGTTCCTTTGTTCGTTCTTCGCAATGATTTATTGATAATCTGGCATTATTAGTAACTCTAAAATATTCACGATACGATTACACCACAAACCTCTTTCGTATCGCCAAATTTTAAATTCTAGCTGTTTTGATTTTGTAGGCATACAAAGAGCGCATTGATTGAATTTTTTACGATTGTTCAATGATCTACATGTACATTTTTTATAAAAATGGTCTGGAGGAAATCTTTCGTTGAATTAAACAGTATGTGTTCCCTCCCTGAATGATATTGAAACTGAAACCACTGTAGGCTAAAGGCGGGCGAAATTTGCAATGTTAATTCGCTTAAAGTTGTTAACAACTCTTCAGCTATAACTGGTGAATTTATCTGAAATGGCTTCCTATGAAAATGTATTGCAGTCACGAAATACACGTTTCGTTTTAACTTCAACAATTTTGTAGTACAAACATTGTACCACCCAACGCAATTTTTCGCTCAACCCGCAACTATACTACAAAATGACAAGTTAACAAACTTCCAAAGCATGTTAATACCAACCAGAAACTTTAATCTTTCCTTCTCCTGATTTAAATCTTAATCTAAGCTGCTTCTACGATACGATATCGAAGTTGAGCTGGCTTGGCTTTCGTCAGTTTTTTTACTATGTTCTTGTCGCAAACTTTTAAGAGTGAATACTTACGTACCTTCGTCTTCACTGGGGGTAGAAGGACTCGACGTCTCACTACAAAAGCTTTGCTCTCCTTCCGAACGACTGGAGTAGGAGTCCTCGAATGATTGACTTGCTCTCACACGCTTGGTAAGTATTGGGCTCCAATCACTGCTTTCTTTTGTTCTTGCACACGACAACACACCAGAACGAGGCTGCTGTTCTTTCTGCTCTTCCTCCTCTTCCGAGGAAGCTTGGGACCGAGTCGAATTATTTTGACCTACTTCTGGAGTAGCTTCGTCAGTGACGCTTGGCTCCTCCCTTTCCGCCATACCCTGCAATAGCTGTTGGTTTACCTCGGATTGTTCTTCAGTTTCGTGCTGTGCTTCTTCGTCTGTTTTTCTGCCTTCTTCATCCTCGTCGTCCTCTTCTGTCATAGCGCGCGGTGGTAACGCTTTAGTTTGGAGATTTGATTCTGTTGTTTCTTGGGTTATTTGCTGTTCACTTTCAATCATCGAGTACAGCGTTGAACCTGTCATCGTTTCACCGAACTCGTCCTCCTGCAATGTTTCTTCGCTTGACGATTTGCTTATTGGTGGCGCTGGTTCCATCTTTCCAAATATCTCCTCTTCATTGTTCTCTTCATCCGATTCCATATGACTCAGTTTGTCCTCTAGAATAACAAGAGACTCGAGTCTTTCATATTCCTCTAGTTCAACTTCTTCTCTTGACCTCTCATCTTCGTCTTCGTCCTCCTCTTGCAAATCTTCCAATTCTTGATCTTTCTCAAACTTGCCAGCTTCTTCTTCGTGTTCCTCTTCATCCGATTGCACATGTTCAATAGTAACCTTCGGAGCACCTTCATGGGGTTCTTCTTCCAATTCACTTGTTTCCTCGGGGATAACATAAATTTCCCGATGATCCGAAGTATCTTCTTCTGAAGAAGTATAGTCGTCACTGTAGCGCACTAGAATAAATTCCTCGAGGTCCTCTTCCAGTGGTTCACCTTGTTGTATATAAACATGATCGTATTCTTCACCCTCTTCGCTTTGTCCTTCGGAGTCCTGTTCAAAACTCCCGCCTGGTGAATAATCCACGTAATATCTTTCCGTCGTTTTACGTTCTTTCTCGTAGATGCGAAGTTCTGGTGATTCAGATGGACCGGAGCTTGTAGCTTCCTCCTCCAAAAATGACCCGTCGTCCTTCTCCGTTTTTTCCTCCTTATCCTGTGTGCTTGTACCCTTCCCCAGGGCAAGTGTTTCTTTCTGGGAAGTAAAACAGGCCGCAAACGTTTCTTCTGACGAATACTGCTGCGTTTTGAAGCTTACAGTTGTGTCTTTCTTAGTCGTGCTGTTCATGGTGGTCTCTGACTTGGAATAGGAGCTGACAAATGACTGTTGTAACGACGAGCAACATATAGTTGTCTGCTGTGGATCATCATGACTAGAAAAAGATTGCCCAGGGCCAGCGTCACTGCTACTGAATGTCTGGGATATAAACTGCGAGCTAACAATGGCAGATGAACTACTAAACATTTTCCGTGTTGATGTGGCACTTATGATGGTTTCTGTTTTGGGCATTGAACTAGTTACCGTCTCACTCATGTACCCAGGTGATGATTGTATCAGCTCATGTTTTATTACTGTCTTGTTCTTCTCCTCTTCCGTTTTCTGCTCTTCCTCAATTTTGTATGCGCTTACCTTCTTGTCACATGTCTGTAACGTCGTGGTGTCTGCTTCGTTTTTTGAATCAATTTTATGTGGAGTTTCAAAACCTTCAGATTTTGCATCTGCCATATTTGATACTTCTTCACTTTCTCTCTGACACTCTACGTTATCAGCTCGGGCAACTTCAGCGTCTTCAACGGATTCAACATACTCAAATATCTCTGCTTCCGGTTCGAATGGTTCCAGTAGTATTAACGTTTCACCGTTTTCAAACTTCTCTAGAGTAGTATCTTTTTCTTCTGTACTAGTACTCTCGTCACAATATTTAGGTTCATCAAAATTCCGGGATTGCTCTTCGAACATTTCATTTACTTCACTAGCTTGAACTGACTGCGTTTCATCCTCGACAACCAGAGTACGTGGCATCACAGGTGAATGTAATTCTACATCTGTGGGCTTGTCATACTCCTCAAAACGCGTAAGTGTTTCAATACTTTCCTCGTCGGTATCCTCTGGTTCGGACTCACACACTTCTTCAAAAGCAGTTGGAACGGGCGGTGGACTCACTGGAGTAAATTCATAAGGTTCTTCATACTCTGTCGAGGTAGAATCAGCCTTGGAACACTCGATGAACACTTTGCATTCTTCAAAGTCCTTCTTCATTTCTTGAACTTCATCCTCTGAAATTTCTGAGGGATCTCTTTCCTCACTTTCACATTCTTCACTTAATTGTTCAGAAACAGCAGGTTCAAGTTCGGTTTCTGACTCGTCGTTATATAGGTGAATGATCTTCCTCGGTTCGTCCTGAAATAACTTCTCATACCCCGGTACTTCAATTTCTTCTTCAAACAGTTCCAACTCATCTTTTTCAATTGAAAACTCGCGGTCAACTCTGTGCAGCTCGACTTCTTCTTCATAAAGGTTTTCTGGTTGAGAATTTTCTATCAGCCTTGCTTCGACAGCTGTTTGCCTTTCATTGAAATGAAACGCCTCATCTGCATAAATATGTCCATTATGTTTCACAACAAGAATTTCCGTCTTTACGTCTTGTCTAATCTCATGTTTGACTTTTCGTTCGGAACAAGTTTCCTGGATTTTAATTATTTCTGTTTTTTCCGGTATATTTTCCCCTGCAATTACGTTATGGTCGAGTTGTGATAGTTCGCTTGGTACACTATGGATTTCAATTTCTTCTTCAAAGAGATGCTGAGAAGCTAACACTGGCTCCTGTTCTCTAGACCAATTAAGATTTTCTGTTTGTGGTTGTGTTCCAACGATAACAAGAATCTCTGGGTTTTCTTGTTGATCTAGTCGTTGAACTTCAATTTCCTCTTCAAAGACCTGTCCTCTAATTTCGGTATTCTCGATTTCTGTGAGAGTAACAGGGCTGTGTTGATCACTCTGTTGGAAGCGTTCCATTTCAACCTCTTCCTCAAATACATCGTCTTCAAGGTCGTCATCTTGATCAACTAGTTCAAGTGAGGGATATTGTTCCAACTCTATAATATGCACCTTTCCAACTTCTATTTCTTCTTCAAAAATCCGAGTTTTATCTTGTTTGTCATCTTGCTCAGCAAGAATTCGTTCCTCGGGTTGTTTTAGTTTCAGAACCTGAACTTCTTCTGTAAAAACCTGCACTTCTTTGCCTCCCTCGTATTCTTTTACCGCTGAAATTCCCTCCACAACTATAAATCCTGTTGGTACATCATCTGATTCTTTACTTTGCACTCTTTCAATTTCAATTTCTTCCTCAAATACTAGGTTTCCAACAGCTATTTCCTCTTCTTCCGCAGCAGCTTGAGTTACGAGCTCTTCAGGTATTTGGATTTCAATTTCCTCTTCAAAAATGTCACTTTCCGCATGTTCTTTTAGCTCAGCAACTCCTTCAACAAGTAAAACGTCAGTGGGATCAGCAGCTGATTCAACAGGACATATTTCCGCATCTTCAGCATCATTTTCCAGCTCAAACCTCTCAGATTCTTTAACAAACTGGATTTCAACTTCCTCCTCATACAGAGCACTACCGCTTTTTTCATCAACAAGAACATTTTCAGTTGAAGCGATACCTTCCAAATCCTCTTCATTCAAACTTAATCCATCAATTTCCTGATTAACTTCTTCAACAACAACTTGACGGAAATTTTCGTCAAGCCCATGAACAACTTCTGTTCGTGAAAGTATTGCATTTGATTCGCAACTCTCAGAATACTCTTTTTCATTTTGTTCATCATCTTCCGATTCCGTTTCGATGTCTTTGAGCAGTTCTTCAGGTTCGTCTAGTTCGGCAGCCATGTGCACTGGGGAACCAATACACACCTCCGTCGATACATCTGAAGTAAGAAATCGCTGTTCAGAGTAGCGAATAACGTCTGAAATTTCTTCTAGTTCTTCTTCCACCTGGATCTTTTTCTGAAGTTCGGTTCGATGTTCTAACTCGCTAAATGTATGAATGGGAGATTGACAAACATTATTCGTGTATATTTCTATCGCTAATGCTTCTTCTTCCTCATCCTTATCGGTTTGTTCTACATTGATGTTTTCTAATTCCGAGCTTGCAGGTTTATCTTCAAACGTTTCTTCAAGTTCGGATGCTAAATAAACTGGTGAATTGCAAATATCTAACTTCATTACTTCTTCAATAACGTCATCGTCTTCAATTTCCTGAGTCGATAGTTGTTCATAGTCATCTTTAATCGCCTCAGATTCTGTAAAGTCTTTTGCTTCAAATTCAATGCTGAGACACGACGGCGAATTGCAAACTTCAGAAATGGCCTCCTGTTCAAGAAATCTTCCTTCTTCAAACATTTGAACATCATGAGTTATTCGTTGTTCTTCATCAAAAGTCTCAACAATATAGTTGTGTTTTTCAACTACAGACGAGATGTGTAGTGGAATAGTCGTTTGTTCATTTAGCTCTATACTTGATTCAGTAGTTTTATTTTCCTCGTACAACTGGCCCAGATAACGTTCCTCATTTTGATTTAGCTCAGCTTCTTCGTATAACGTTTTTCGTTTTTCTACAGAAGCTGCAATATGAATATTAGATTTATTAGTGTCTTTCGCAATATATTCATATGTTTCAAGCTGATTTTCTTCAACGCTTTCAGCAGTTTCTGGTAGTTCAGCGATTTCTTCAACAAATTCTTCATGAATTGTCCTACTTTTTTCAATAACTGCAGCAACATTTGTCGACGTGTCTGTAGGATCATAAACAGACCTTTCTTGTTCTTGAACATCGTCCACTTCAAATGTTACAGCTGATTCGGCTTGTTCAGCGTTTTCAACATCAAACTGTTCGCAAAAAATACTGCGATTTTCTACTACAGCGGCGACATTTGTTGATATACTGTTGGCCTCATCGACAAAATTTTCCTGTTCGTTCAACTCATCTTCCTCATAAAACACAGCTGATTCCGGCTGTTCAGCATTTTCAACATGAAACTCTTCAAAACTAGTTCTGCGGTGTTCCAATACAGCAACAACATTTGTCGGCGTTTCTTCCGTTTCCTCTACCGTTTTTTCATTTTCTTGAATCTCTTCTTCCGCAAAGCTAAGCACCGATTCTGGTTGTTCAGGACTTTCAGTATCTAGTTCATCATAAATAGTTTTGCGCTTTTCTACTTCAGCAGCGACATTTGTTGGTTTGCCTTTATTCTCATCAATGTATTGTTCTTGCACTTGGAATGCGTCTTCTTCATAACACCTAGCTGATTCTTGCTGTTCTGCACTTTCTTCATCAAAATCCTCATAAATTGTTCTGCGTTTTTCTACCACAGCGGCGACATTCGTTGGTTTGTCTTCATTCTCTTCGACAAAAAGTGCGTGTACTTGGAATTTGTTTTCTTCATAACACCTAGCTGATTCTTGCTGTTCTGCACTTTCTTCATCAAAGTCCTCGTAAATCGTTCTGCGCTTTTCTATTACAGCTGCAACATTTGTTGATCTGTTGTCGGCCTCCTCAACAGAGTTTTCCTGTTCTTTCAACTCATTTTCCTCGTAAAACACTGCTGATTCTGGCTGTTCAGCAACGTCAATACCAAACTCTTCATAATTTCTTTGACGATGTTCCAATACAGCAGCAACATTTAACGGAATCTCTTCCATTTCCTCGAGATGTTTCTCCTGGTCTCGAAACTTTTCTTCCGCAAAATAAAGAGCCGATTCTGGCTGTCCAGGATTTTCTGTATAAATATCATCATAAATAGTTCTGCGCTTCTCTACTACAGCAGCCACATTTGTTGGTTTGTCTTCATTCTCATGCACATTGTTTTCTTGTTCTTCGTGATCGTCTTCTTCAAATGTTACGGCAGATTCTACTTGTTCAGTACTCTCGATAATGAATTCCTCATAAATTGTTGTATGTTTCTCTTGTAAAGCAGCAACATTTAGCAGAATTCCTTCAGTCTCGTTAACGGCTCTTTCCTGTTCCCGAAATCGGTGTTCCTCAAATTTTATAGCTGATTCCGATTCCTCAGGACTATCAACGCCATACTCTTCGTATAGTGTTCTGCGCTTTTCCACTTCAGCAGCGACATTGGTCAGTGTTTCCGGGCTCTCGCCAACACTTTTTTCTTGCTCTTGAAATTCATTTTCCTCGTAAGTTAAAGCTGATTCCGATTGTCCAGCACTTTCAAAATCAAGCTCCTCGTAGATTGTTCTGCGTTTTTCTACTACTGCAGCTAGATTTGTCAGTTGAAACGTTTCACTGACAAACTTTTCTTGTTCTTGAAGATCGTCTTCTTCGAACGATTGAGCGTAATGTGGTTTTTCATCTGTTTCAAGTTCGGACGAATCATAAACTGTTAGTCGTTTGTCAATCACACCTGCTACATTGATAGCGGAGACAACTGAAGGTTCAACAAAGTTCTCGCTAGTTTTATCAAAAGATATGACTGTTTCAGCATCAACAGGCGCATATTCTACTTCTTCTACTTCTTGGCAATGTTCTGACTCGCTAAACTCACCAGCCATATTAACTAAAGAAACCAGTTTCTCCTCTTTTTGTACAAAAACCTCTATATCTTCCACTGACCTGTATTCTTGAGCCTTCTCACTCCCTACCAGTTCTTGTTGCACTTCCATGTCAATCTGCTTTTCCAGCACCTCTGCTGCAATGTGTACTAAAGATAGCGGCCTTTTTCGTACTTCGTCAGGCATAATTCTCACGTCTGCATACCCTTCAGCAAATTCTTCATAGCTTTCAGCAAAGTCTGTTGCGTTTGATACTTCTTCCTCATCGGGCTGTTGTATTCCATCAAACGGATCCGCCTGCTCTATACTGCGTATCATTTGAAGTGGTGGTCGCATTTCTTGAATTTCTTCATTAATTTTCGCAGTTTGGTTTTCTTGAAAAGAGCCGATAGCTTGTTCATCCTCGCTATTTTGTTCTAAAGGTTGTTCTTCCACGTCTTGATCGATTAGATCCTGTGCTAAATATGCTGAAGATTCTTCCGTATCAGACAGTTGCTTAACATTTATCTGTTCATCTTCAGGGTAGTATTGTGCATCGTACAGTTCATATGAAGCAGCGGAGACTACACTGTCTCCCCGAGTGAGATATGCATAAGCGTTTCCAGCAATGAATGTGGGGCTTTGTGGCTTTTCTGGTGTTTTCTCTAGTGTCGAAACTTCTTCCTCTCCTGGGTAATATTTTACCTCCTCTGAATCAAAACATGCGCCTTCTACGAGTTCTTCAAACTCAGCAGAAAAAGTGTCAATTTCTCCTGCGATTTGCACAGGGGAATGCGCTTCTCTCACCCTAAATTCTGACATATACACTGGATCATCTTCAAATGTTTCTGCAAAATCCACTTCATCTTCTACTTCTTCTTCTGTAACTTGTTCAAGGGAATCAGTCGAGCTGAGGTCTTCTGTCGCATGTAACAACGGTGCTTGAAGAGTGACATCTTCCATCTCAATTATTCCTTCTCTTTCTTTACAATTATTTGAAGTAATCGTTTTTTCCGTCTCTGCAGGTTTAATTATGGTTTCTGTCACAGTTTTAGTACTTTCTGTTCTGCCTCCTTTTGTTTCAGACTTGTAAACTTGTCTAACAACAGTGACTTCTTCTCTCTTGTGTATTTCGCGTCGTGTTTCAATTACTTTTGTTTCAGTGGTAGTTTGAAATGTTGTCGGTTCAGCTGAGCATTGTTCAGTGAAAACATCACCCAGATCTTCTTCAGTCTCGGAATCACCATATTCCACAAGTTCTTCATCACTTACACTAATAAGTGGAGCAGGTTTTCTTTTCTCATGGTCCTTAGATACTTCAAACACTTCTTTGTCCCGATAAAGTTCTTGTTCAAAGTTTGCAAACTCCCCATATTCCACAAGTTCTTCATCCGAAATGTCTTCTGACAGTTGCCTTTTTATTTCAGCATCTGACTGAAGTTTCGAATCAATCTCCACATTTACCGTGTCTTCGTTCTCAAGTTTTGCAAACAATGTATCAAAATCTAGTTCCGCTTCGACATCAGTTTTAACTGAAGCCTCTATATTTTCATCACAAATTGGACCTTTCATTTCTGACCTTTGAACTCTAGAAAGTGAAAGGTCGTCAGATATTTCAAGTTCTAGCGGCTGCGCTCGCTGGGTTAGCTCTTGAGTTCTTACAGGAACAAGCTCTAAGCGGTGACTGATCTCTTCAAAATAGGTATCCTTTATTTTCTCTCGATCTAATGTTTCAAAAACGCAAAGGTCAGAAGGCACCTGAACCTCTTCTGACTTTTGTTCAATTTCTTTTGCTGGTTTTTCTTCCTGTTGAAGCTTTACAAACAACTCATCCAAATTAACAGCTTCTAATTCTCTTTGTTGGAATTCAAGTGTTACATCTTCTTCCACACATGTAGGCCCTGTGTACCTTTGTTGTTGTTGTTGTGTGGGTGATGTATAATGTTCAGCAAACAAAGCTATTTCATATTCTGTTTCAGTAGACGAAAATTCTTCATCAAGTAATTGCTTCACAGGTTCAGGTTCTCGTTTTAAGCAAACAAATCCAAAGCATGTACTTAAATGTGCCATTTGGTTTTCTAGCTCTTCTTGTCTATCAAATTGCTTTTCTACGAAAGAATCCGAAGGAGGCCTGTCTTTATCTAGGGAGACTGGTCTAGTGGCTAATTCTGTTTCTAGACACTCCGCTGGAGCAGTTTCAAAAATCCTTTCCGTTTTCTCAGTCAATTCAAATGAATCAGTTTCCTCAAGTTCCAGAACACCTTCCATTGCTTCACTAAATACGTCTCTGTTGTCCTCTTCAACCTTGTTGCTTTCTTCATGTTCCAAAATATCTTCCATTTCCGAGCTAAAAATGTCCTCAGGCTCTTCCAGTCCTTCGTCTGGGCTCCCTGTGGTAGCCTCTGGTGCTTCACGCACCGGATGTACATAAATAACGTGACTTCTGTCAGTACACTCGTCATCTTCAAAAGCTTCTAGATCTTTCCCCCTAGTTTCAGCAAAATGTTGATCGACATAATGATCATCGAATTCAACCGGGCTATAAGATTCTGTTTCTTCTACATGAGCCGGAAACACATCATCATATTCTAGTTCTTGTTCTTCCACTTCCGGGATTGTCTCGATTGGTTGATAGTTATCCACATAGTCTTCCTCGTCTTCAGTAAAATCGCCCTCTGATGTTAACTCCGGGGTCAAAATTTCGGCGTCATCGTCATAAACTCTGCTGCTTCGGCTTCCCTCTTGTGAAACTTGCTCCCAGAACGAAATCTTTGAAAGTACAGAACCTGCTTTGATCTCCACAGTGTCTGAACAAATGGATTGCGGCCTGGGGCACTGAACTTCGCGGGGACTTAACTCTACTTCTGGTTCTGAATACACAAGAGCTTCGTGTACATCTACTTCAACTGGTTCTTCTTCTTCATCGTCCATTGGAAACTGCTCCGTAACATACACCATGGAACCTGCAGAAATGTGTATAATAAGAATAAGTTAGAGTGTGGCGCAGAAGTCTTCTCAAAGAACAAGCGATAGGAATTACTTTAGCTGATGCCTCAGGGAATGAGATTTTAGAGTACAAGGGATTCTAATAGACCTTGTAACGATTATTCTAAAGCCGTAAAGCCGTAGAATAGAAAGTCCATCAGCCATGAAAGAGTACCTTACAATTAGCCGCAAAAGTACCAACTACTAACACACTGCAAATCAATTATCAACAGTTTTTAGACATTGGTGGGACGGTATCCAAACCTTTACTGCCAACATAGGGGTAATAATTGCGTACTGCCATAAAAATGTCTACAAAGACTTTATTTCTTATTTTGAAATTCCTGACCGCCATAAAAAAGGCAAAGAGGAAGTTGGCGCTTTTGCTAACTTGTTGATAGTTTTTCAATTTTACTCAGTTGTTTACAATTTTGAAAACCGTGACTAGACTATTTGGTAAAAACGTTGCCTATTATCACATACCTTTCGTGATGGGGACTCAAAATTTATAGGAGCGAAATAAACATGATTTTACAATGATAACAAAGTCAAGTCATGCAAGCGTATAACTAGTATGCAAACTAAATCCAGTATACATGTATACAATTGCAGTTTATAACATACTAATGGAGTTGTCGGTTTCATTTGCCAGTTGAAGTTGTTATTATCTTGTATCAATTTGTAGTTTAAAGCTTTTGCTTTTGTATTGAACAAAGACACTATAATGAACATGTTTGGATTAACAGGAACACCACTATCTACTGTTGGTATTCACTTGTGTCTATATTAAAGTGTAGCAGCTGGAAACCTCGCTGGAAGCCAATGGGACTTCAATTTTTTATAGTCATTTGACTCTTCATTTAGGATTGAAATTATTCTTATAGTTTTAAAACACCATGAAAGTGTAGCGCCACATGAAGGGTATGAAACTTTACTCCTGGCTTAAACAAAAACTGGATTTTTAAATACCGCCGACTGATATTCGAATTTCCTGGTATATGAGAAATTTTCCAATAAATATATAAAATATAAATCAGTATAAGCCTGTTTGCGGAGCGTCCATTTCGGTTTGTAACTTTCCCCAAGAGAGTAACACAATTGCACATGTTTTCCTCACTCCTCCCCAATGGATCAAATGGTCCGTTAATTGTTCGATGAAATACTTACTCCTATAGGTTTGGAAGGGTCCCATGGGGGGGGGGGGGGGGGGGGGGGGGTTTT
>JAOEJI010930690.1:0-13527 GCA_025448255.1 Umimayanthus chanpuru
ACTGCCTGAGAGGGGGCGGGGGGGGGGAGTAAAAAATATTAGAATTATATATATATGCGAGGCTTGTGTTCTAGACTGATTTTTTTTAAAGAAAAGAAAATATGCAAAACTTCCAAGATGGCCCAAAAGTTGTAGTTGCAGTAGCAGGTTATGACGCACACCTATTCGTTAAGAGTCTTGGCACGACGAAGGGTAAAATTATTTGCAGTTCCGAAAAATGAAGAAAACTATTTCTTTTACAAAGCAGATAGATATAGAAGGATTTTCAAAGAAGAAAACTAAGAATAGTGCAACTAAAACTATACGTATAAAACTTGGCATCAGATTTATCGACAGTTTTAATTTTATGGTATCAAGTTTAGATAATCTTAAGCTTGTTAAAAAATTTAACATGTCATTCATTTCATAATCTCCTATTTTTATGAAGGAGAACAATTAGAACTTCTCAAGCAAAAAGGTGTTTATCGTTATGAGTACATGGATTCTTTCTAAATATTATTTGGCAAGCAGCTGCCGAGTATTCATCAGTTCTATTCTGTATTAAATAAATCAGGAGTTTCTCAAGAAGAATTCGATCATGCGCAAAAAGTATGGAGAACATTTAAAATGAAAAACATGAGAGATTATCGTGATCTTTATTTCAAAAATGATGTATTATTGCTTGCCGATGATTTTGGAAATTTTAGAGATGTCTGTCAGGAAAATTAGTGTCTTGATCCGGGTGGGTATTACACCTCTGCAGGTCTTGCATGGGAAGCAGCTTTGAAAGAGACTGGAGTAAACCTAGAATTACTCAGTGACCCAGATATGCTACTTATGATCGAAAAAGGAATTCGTGGTGGAGTTTCTATGATTACAACATGGTATGGAAAAACGAACAATCCTTATACAAGCAAAGCATACGGTCCAAATCAACCGACAAAATACATTACTTATTTAGATGCAAATAATTTGTTTGGTTGGGCAATGTGCAAATCATTTCCTACTCATGGGTTTGAACGAATGGGTGAAGATGAGCTCAAAAAATGGAAAAATATTCCAGACAGCGACGCTGGAGGCCCTTTGGGATGTATTCTCAAAGTTGATCTTGAATATCCAGGATATCTTCATGATCTTCATAACGATTATCCATTAGCTCCAGAGTTAGTGAAAGTTAACAAGATTGAAAAACGTATTCCTAATCTTAATAACAAATCTAAAAATATTATTCATCATGAATCTTTAAAACTTTATGGAAAATTAGGTCTTAAGATTACAAAGATTCATCGTGGTATTAAATTTGTTGAATCTAATTGGCTTGAACCTTATATCATGAAAAATACTATTTTACGGAAACTGGGAAAGAATGATTTCGAGAAGGATTTTTTTAAACTCATAAATAATTCAGTGTTCGGCAAAACCATGGAAAATATCAGAAATAGGGTTGATATCCATCTGGTTACTAATAAAAAGCAGGCAAAGGAGTTGATATCAAAACCAAATTATCAACATCGAGTGATCTTTTGCCAAAAAATAGCCGCTATTCATATGAAGAAAACACATTTACTTTTTGATAAACCTGTTTATCTTGGAATGTCTATTCTTGACCTCAGCAAAACATTGATGTATGAATTTCACTATAACTACACAAAACCAAAGTATGATGAGAAAGCGAAACTCTTATTCACAGATACAGATTCTCTGATGTATGAGATCAAGATGGATGATTTTTATAAAGACATTTCTACCGATGTTAGAATGATGTTCGACACAAGCAATTATCCGAAAGATCACCCGACTGGGATTGAGACTGGTGTTAATAAAAAGGTCATTGGAATGTTTAAGGACGAAGATGGAGGAAAACAGATAACAGAATTCGTGGGACTAAGAACTAAACTTTATTCCTTCAAGACAGATAAAGGAAAAGGGGAAATCATAAAGAAGAAATGTAAAGGAGTAAAGAAAGCAGTAGTAAAGAGGAGTATAAGTTTTGAAGATTATAAGAAATGTTTATTTGATCGTATAAAACAGATAACAATGTCATAAGAAGTCATAATCATGATGTCTTTACAGAAACTGTGAATAAAGTAGCTTTATCATGTGAAGATGATAAAAGAATAATTTGTGGGGATGGTATTCATACTTGTGCGTATGGCCATTTCAGTTTATAATTTTTAAACTTAATTTTAAAGTTTATAAATTAATTTTTGAAAGTAACTCGGTATTCTCAGGAACAACTTGAAGTTCTTCACGAACGAAACTTCTCTTTGGTCCTTCACTCAAATAATACAAAACGGGTTGTTCAGCCGAAACAACACTACGTGACAAATCGTAAATCTCCAAACTTCATATCGGATCCATTGCACTGCATGTTTCACCACCTTCACCTTCACCAGGAACATAAAGATATATCACTTTTACACCAGGTGGTAATTTCACTTCATCCAATTCAACTGGTCTATTATAATTTACCTCGTTAATTGATGCTTTGGTTGATATTAATATTTGATTAGGTTCTTTCCCCGTCAGTCTAGTGACAGCATTATTCATCGTCTTGAGAACAGCAGGCAATCTTTCAACCCATTCCCTAGATCTGCCCTTACTCCTTCAGGCATCCGCCATTTCCTGCGCGTATTGATGAGAAAATACTTTTTCACCTAATGTTCGGCTCGCTCTCTCGACGAAAGCTTGAGCTCTGTGATTTCCAGCTTCACTTTGTTGAAACTCGACTTTATGTTTATTTATCAAAGTAGTCACATTTCCCATGAATTCTTTTCCAGGATCAACCATCAAAACATCTGGCCACTTCTATTTTCGTGAATAAATCTTACTGAAAGCTTTCGCTACCTCTGAAGGTTCTTTTGAGGTTAATGCTTCTGTGTCTATATCTTGAGGCGATGTCCTCTACAACTAATGCATATTTATACGTTTTCCTTGTAACTGTGTCATGAGGTAGAATTAGTAAATCCACTTGATGAATTTTGTTTGGTTTATCCACTCTCCAGTGTGGTCTCAGAATGTATTTTGGAGCTGGTAAATAAATTTTCCATAATGCTTGCTTTTCAAGCCATCTTCTTGCCTCATCTTCACTAACTTTAGCTGCATCTGCTAATTTTGAGATAGCTGCATAACCTTTCCAATAACTGTTCGCAGAATAATATATCTTTGATAATTTTTTTGCGAGGTTCTTGTTTTCATTTAAAAGATTAGGTCGTTCTTAAACTAAGAATGGAACAACAAATTACAATTTCTGAAAAATTAAATCCAAACAGAATTCCATGTGAGCCTTTTGAAATCATAACTATGTTGAAATAAAGGCAAGATCAACGTTGAATCGTATCACGCTCACACCTTCAGAGGCCAGTCCGAATGAGACTTTATATGTTGACATACCAAAATTAGCAGAAAATATTGTCATAGTTCCCGGAAGCGTTTATCTTACTTTCAATCTTAATGTTTCTGGTCACGTGAAACAATACTCTTGTTAATAACATCGGCAGGAATTTACTCAAGCATCAAAGGGTTCTTTTCAGGGGAGAAGCCCTTCGAGGTACATGGGTGGAAGCTAACTTTTTTCATCACTGGCCAGCCGGGCCGACAGCAGCTAAAATCCACCGGCCCGAAAGCAATTTTCACCGGCCCGACTGTTTTTCTCTTTCTCTATTATATCCATTTAATTGTACACATCCATTGAATGATTGATCACGTTAATGTGCTTACCTGGCGTCCTAACTTGAAAAGGAACAATGCATATTATTGCAGATAATATGAACGCATCATATAAACAACAGTCCAGGCAAGGAAGTACAATTAAAATAGCGAAAAAAGAAAAAACGGAAAAGCCACTGAGAGAAAACAGAGACAACTGTTAGTAAAAACGATATGCAACTGACCTTGCAAAAACCTGAAAAACACAGGGCAAGTTTTGTGAATGCGTTCGAGCAATTAAAAACAAAAGAAAAAAATGCAGGTGCTTTCAAAAAGAATGAACCCTGCATTCGCCTATGTTCGTGTTGACACCATACTGCGTTAGCCTGCGTTTTATACAAGCTTAAGCAACGAGGACGGGAACGTCAATGAAGACGTCTGCTGAAGTTTTAACTTTCCGTTTTCCGTTTTCTTGTCTGTATTACTCACGCGTTTCTTTTTTGTTTTGCCTGAAGGTGTGTGAATATGAAAAATTAGAAGCTTTATTTTTAAAGCTGCACGAAGATTGAAATGATTCATAGTCTAACATTCACGTTCTCTACAAAACTCTAGAATTGTGGTTTTCAGGTTCTGTTTCCAAAGACGACGTCGGAAAAGTGGACAGGTGGTTGCATTCCTATGTGAAAACATTGTATTCTGAAATTAAATCTATTGTTTTCTAGTGTTCTCGTTGACGTTCACGTCTTCGTTGCTTAAGCTCTCTGGTAGTGCGTTCGTTTGAAACGCAGTGGTGTGTTCAAAACGAATGCAGTGTGTTCGAAACAAAAGCAGCAGTCTGTTTGCAGTGAACGTAGTGCTTGCCTGAGGCAAACACCGAACTTCACTCTGATTTAGAACTGTTGGTCACCGAACAAGATAATTTGAAAGTGGCCATAATATTCATGGGTGTACATGTATATTGTAAATATTCCTATCGTAAATTGTTGAACTTTGCATGCATCAGCTCACAAAATAATTTCACTTGATAATTTTTGAAAAACTCGACTTCCAGGTCTTCTCATGCTTTCGTACTTGATCATGATGAACCTTGCAATGCATGTTAAAGTTTGTATTATTGTGGAAACAACCACTGGGAGAAACATCTAGATGATAAACAGCAGAGGAATGTGCAAAAACCACCTTTATGTTAATCACCGGATCTTGTTTTTTCAAGACATGTATGTTTCACGTGTGATAATTGAACATTGTGATTGGACAACAGAGAACATGAGACAGCTTGACCTTTGTGGTTTCCAGTTTGTGCGCACAAAGCTCTCCAAAAATATTGTCTGTCATGTACGGTACCTTTCAGCTAATTTAAAACTCCAAAACAAAATAATTGTTTGTCTCATGGCATACCGGTCAATTGGACCGGCGTTTCATGAAATCTACCGGCCTGACGTAGAATTTGCCAGCCATTGGCCGCTGTGCCGGCATTAGTTTCCACCCCTGAAGATATATTGGATTACGATTTATTTCAAACTAATCATGATCTTTTCATTTCGAAAGACGAATGTGATGACATGTTGAGGCATAGAATATCCTCTGAAAATATGTGAAAGCTTCAAACTAATGCAAGTGACAAGGACATTTCAGATGCGAAAGAAATAAAAATGCAGTATTACATAACACACAATATTGTATTCCTCTTGATCATCCGGTTCTAATAAATCATGGTGTGTTTTATCCAAAAGACTTATCTCATCCATTGAAATTCGAGGTTTAATACACTAGCTCCTATACCTGATATCACTGTTTACTCAGACACAACCAAACCTCCAAACTATAAAATCACTAATCGGAAGTTAGAATACCGATCCATATCTAGTGAATATTTCGCGAATCAAACATTAGAAACATAGGGTGGGTCACGCGTTTTTTATGAGAATGTCCTACGCCACAAGACTTTCTCAATCTTCAAGTCAGCTGACAGTGTGATTATTGAGCATGTTAGTGTCCCACGCCACCCAATGACGGGCTGTTGTTCTTGTTTACGGAACCTTTCGTCACAGGAACAAGAGATTCTGAAAAATTTGTCAATCCAGATATAACTTCGGTTCAGATAGACATTGATGGAATTCCAAACATGTTGTATTCAAGGGGGATGATTCCAACTGATCAGTACAAGTCGATACTTCACGTTTCACACAAGAGAGTACTTCGGAAGTTACAGTCAAGGAGAAAGATTTTTACACAAACGATAAATTCGCTCTTTGGATAGATTTAAGAACTCATTCGGATAACAATATTCATGGATCAGGCCTCGCTTTGAAAGATACGCGAGATGGCGTGAAACTAGAACTTCGCAGACAAACTGGAGGAAGTGTGAATATCACATGTCATATGTTCATAGTAGCAGATGCACTGATGGAGATAATGACTTCAAGCTTGCGTTCAATCATGTATTGATTCAAAAATTTTTCTTATAATACAAAAAAATGTGGAGGAATTACAAAAGAAAGTTCAATTTCATTGTATTATCACAGGCCCAACAAATTGTGGAAAAACTAAATATCTTATCGATCAATTACGAGGGCTATTTCGGAATGTGTTTGACTACATTATCTTGATTTGCCCTATATATGATCGAAATAAAAGATATCGCGGATTTGCCAAGAACGACAAAAATGTCTCAGTTTTGATGCCTGATGCCAGCAACCAAGCTGAAATAGAAGACTTATGAAACCTTTGCACAGTGTTATTTTCTGGCACGAATACATTAATAATTCTGGATGACTTTGCGGTATCCAAAGATCTGAAGAATTGTTTAAATAAATTCATAGAATTAGCGCTTTCAGGAAGACATAATGGTGTATCAGGCTGGGTATTGACACAACAGTTAACCTCAATCGCTAAACCTTTTTGAGATAATTTGGGATGCGTCATTGCATTTCATAATCCATCACAAATGGGGACCAAAACGTTCTTTGAAGATTTTGGAGGTGACTTGGACACTGATACTCGTAAAAAGTTAATGGAGTTATTAAAATCGGAGAGATACAGTCGATTATGTTTCTGCCTACGCTATCCTTTCAAGTGGTCTCTAGAGATTCCAGCGGCTTCATCACAGATTTAAGAGATAGCCAAATGGAGATTAAAAAAAGGTTGAAGAATACTTAGAAACTAATGAAAATGTGCAAGCATATGCGCAAGCACCCGATGAAATGGAATCTAAGCACGAATCACTTGCAATCTTAGTTTCTCTCAGTTCGACGAAAGATTTTTTTGGTGTTGAAATGAGTTTGGGTGATATCAAGAAACTCTCGAACAAGGATGTCGAAAAATACTATAACCAATACCAAACTGTATAAGGTAAACAGCTTTCCTCTAGCCTAGTGGATTCAACTTTTCTAGCAGCTGCTAAAGGTGTCTCTATGATCATTTCTATTGATGACACAACAGTTGTATCAAGATCTCAAGAGTGGTGAAATAACTAGGCGGGAACTATCCAGTTTCGCAGGACTCTTAATCTTGAAAGGAGGAAGGTTGGTAACATTAGCTAGCGCTTTCTTTCAAGTTGCTAAGCATAATAAGACAGGAAAGTCTCAACAGATACAAGAGGAAAACCAAGAGGAAACCAGTTTTCCTAAGCAACTGCAAGCAGGCTGTTAGCATTTTGTTGAGAAGTTGCAAGCAGGCTGTTAGTAGGGGTTGCATAAATTTAGATAATAACATTATTTATTTTATTATTTAAAATATTATTTAATAAATTATTTAAACTTTCCACATTTTCTTCATTTTCTGAATCTTCTGAATCACTTAATAATTCTTGTTCCAAGAAATGAGTGGCTTCAGGTTGAGAATTATAGACTCGAAATAAACCCTCAACCACTTTTATTTTGAGAGAAGTGTATTTTTCAGTCAAACTGATACCTGTTACTTTTAAAACAGCTTTTACTTTCCATCTACTATCCATAAGATGCTCACATTTATGAATTGGTTTGTTTGTCATTCCTTTAGTTTCGTAGAGAGGAGCCAAGAGATTGTCTTTTTTATTTTGATCAATATTGGCATATAAAACAGGTGATAATTCTTTATTTCGATTGGATAAACATGATAATATAGATATATTTTCCATTTTGTTTTTTGTTTTTTCCTTTTTGAGATAATTTTCACATTCTTGTCCAATAGTCTCAAATGCATTTAATAATTTTTTTTTATTTTTTATGACCTCTTTAGAATCTTTTCCTTCATCCCAAAGACAAAGAGGTAAAGGATAACTTGTATGACCTTTGTTTTTTTGTACCCCGAATGAGAATAATTTTTCTGTTACAAATACATGTAGTAGATCTCCTTCACCATCATCGAATTTTCTTTTAATGGGAATGAATTGGCAGGTGTCATCACCTCGGCCTAATGTTTTAATTGGCTTGAAGATCAGTTGATTAGTTTTAAAGTCACCAGGATTCATTTTATTTAATTAAAACACTATAATTTTTTGAATTAATTTATAAATAAAATATTTTTTTAAAAAAGTGGTTGCTGGCATTTGTTAAGCAGAGTTAAAATAATGCTTACTAGGTTTATAAAAAAACGTCAAACGAAAATATAGATAGTGAACAAATCACTAAAATTCCAGATGCAACTAAGAAAGAACCCACATCAAAGAGTAAAGATCCGAAAAAAAGTTGCCACTGGGAAAAAATTAGCGAAATATAATAAAAAAGCAAAAGAGGCTCTTGCTCGAGAAATGAAACGTGAAGCTGATCCTGAAGAAACAAAGATCTCCGAAGGTGGAAGTTGACTCCCAGAATTATCGTTCTCAACAGTATTATCAATAGTTGGTATTGGGCTTACGGTCATAGATTAATTTTCGTGATTTTACACACAGCGAAGCGGAGCGAACATGTTGTAAAAGAAACTCCAATAAACACATTGCCAGAACCCTGCCTCAGCAATAACCTTGCACGCCGCCCAGGATTGGATTGGTTTAAAGAAATATCCTATGATGGCAAAATATTTATCTGGGGGAAACACGGATAAAGAATGTGTTCGTCATGACAAAGCTTTAGAAAAATACCAAAAAGATTATTTGGAGTTCGAAGAAAACCGCCAAAAAATATTGGATTGGTTAGAGGTGAATAGACACAATGATGCAATCGCATCTCAGAATCTTAGTAACACAGACGAAGCTTTGAAATTATGTAACAGAACTCACCCGGATGAAAATTTACATCTGAATGAACCCATTTTTCACGATTATTATCGACCTTCGAATAATCAAAAAATAGGTGAGATGATCTATGTAGGTGGAGGTATGCTATCTCTGGGTTACTTAGTAGATGGTTGTAACTATCTTAAAGATCATATAATTTAGAAGAAATTATACAATCTCAAAATGAGCACTGAAGTAGATCCTGAAACTAATCCTTCCGGCTCTAGAGTTGACAATCCAGGTGAACAAATTGAAATGCAAAATCTCAAGCCAAATGATTCATCAAGCCGACGTGGCTGGGCTGATACTACAGGCTATCACAGAACTTATGAAGAAACTTCATTTGATGGAGATATAAGTGATACTACACCATTAATTGCGCGAAGGGTAAGTGTTGACACCGCTTTTGAAAGACTTTAAAGTGCCGAGATCGCTTGGGGTAAATTTAAGGACAAATTTCCAAAGTTTGATCGATTAAAAGCACCATTCACAACTATGGTAGATAAATATGACAAGGTATTCGTGAGATTACGTCGCTCAGGCGGAAAATATCATCCTCTTCTCAATGCAGATAATGAAGTTAATGAAAAACTCCCGAAAGTGATCAAGGAATCTCTTGGTCCATCAGCTGAAAAGGTGATGGAAACTATTGACAAGGAAATCTCTAGACACACAGAAAAATTAAGAGAATTACAGGCTCAGCGAGAAACAGCTTCTGAAAATCAGGAAGAGGATCTCGACCAAACTATTAATGAAGAAAGGGATGCAATAGCCCAACTAGAAAGAGTAAATGAAGAAATAGCACAACGAATGACACTCAGAGATATAGTAAAAGCTATTTTCAAAAAATATGGTTTCACCGTACTATCTGTGGTATCTGCCGTAGGTGTGGTCATTGGCGTTATCGTAGCTAATCTGAATAATGGGTTAACATCCCTTGGCAAAGGTGTAAGCAATGGGTTGAAAACTATTGGTAAGAAACTAGGAGAAATCTTACCTGGATTGGTCGGAGCTATCGCAAGTTTCGTTTTCAGAACAGCCGGCATAGTCGTTGGTTTCTTAGCTAAAAACGCACAGCTATTAATTGTTGGTGTCGTTATTTATTTAGTTGAGCAGTTTAAAAGGAAAAAGTGAATATTTAAAATGCCTTAAATTACAGTTAAAACTAAAGAGACAAATACGACTGTGGAGATTAACCCGCCTATCGTCTTGGGTGAAATATCTCATATTAGCTTGGTTAATATTAAAATTCCTGAAGAAATAATTAAAACTTGTATTTTTACGGATCAACAAGTTATTTCTAATGATCCCAGTAAGGAAGCCCAGCCTAAGATGATGACCCTTCCAAGAGGTGTATATAACATACCTAAATTACAACATATGTTTTAATTTTTAACATTGTTTTAACATTGAAACAATCAAAAAGAGAATATATATTACAGCAAAATCTAATCAAGTTAAAGTTTCAACAGAATTAGCGCAAAGATTAAATATTCCAAAGATCTTACAATCTTTTAGTTCCGTAAAAATTAGTGGTGATGAAAAATGTCTGATCGACTGTAACTTGGTCGAAACCAAGAGTTCATACTCTTTTGGGACTAAAATAAGTCCATCTCATTTATTAGCAGTTGCACCATCACAAGATGGGCGTTACCCAGAATTATCAATTCAATCTGGTAAAAATATATCAAATAATCTCACACTACAATTACTTACAGAACATTTTAATATCCCGGATTTCGATAATAAGGAAATCATATTTGTTTTAAGATTTGGTAGATCAAAACTAAATATAAAAAATTTTAAAAATGTATACCTTGAATTACCCAGGGATGGAAATGGCGAAACTTATCACCTCCAACAAACTTGCGATGCTTACAAAAACTCGAAAATGAAGCTAAACATTATGAGACCGTTCGCAAGAAATACAAGCAGTATCATGATTTTCTTTCTGAAGTTTCTGTATCAGCAGGGACACTTTCTTTTATCTCGAGTGCGTCTGGTGTGGGGACCGCTCTTTCCGATAAAGGTTTGCCTGCTGGCGCGTCTCTTGGAGCGATTGGGTTAGTATGTGGTATCTTGAGCGTATTAACTGGAACAATAGCTAAGAGAGTTTCTCACAAAGTTAATAAACATGAAAAAACGGTGGCTATTTGTGAATCAAAAGTGAATAGTGTAAAAGATCGAATCTTAAAAGCTTCAGACGATAATAAAATTTCTGATGAGAAATTTCATAATATTATATCACAGGTAGATAAATACCATGAAATGAAACGAGATATTCGCGCGAAAAACCGAAAAGATACTGAAAAGAACGTCCCAAACATGGCAGAACTAAAAGAGATAGATTTGTCTAGAGATGGTGAAAAAACTGCAAGCGGTTTCAATAAGTCATTTAGAATCAAAATAGATTGTGGCTTTGAAATTAATCGTACTTGTGGGCGAAGTGATAAAGATTTTTACGAGAAACCCAGTGCCCCTCCGCTGTATGAATTATGATTTTAGAATAATGCTTTTTCAAAGAAACGATGAATACTCTTTGGAAACGCTTCCATAACCAATATCCGAATGCCTATTTCTCTAAATTCAAAACAGAAAACGTCTTTGGTAAACAAAATATATTTTTTGTTGGCCGAGATGAAGAAATAGCCGTTTTTGATGATAATGGTAAAGACTTTAGACCTAGTCTATACTTTCAAAAGAAATGAAACAGAACTTATGTCTCGCTTCTGGGTTTCCATTGGCAATATCGCTAAACATAAGCCCGAAACTAGCGGTTCCTGCGATTCCGTTTGATGAGACCCCGTACGCAACAAATGATATGTTTATTAACCACGAAATTTATGTCACACCCACTGATAAATTTCAAATAAAATTTAGAGATATTTCTGTCGATACTGTGATAACACACTACAGTGGCAAAGAAGCAAGAAGATGATTATCAGGTCCAAATATGAACTTCTGGACATAACAGCTAAATTTCACGGTGTGGTGCTCGACTGCGGGGTGTGGCATTTCTAACCGCTTATTATTCCAAGAAAAAATGGTTGACAGAGTTCTTGAGTAGTAACAGATTCAGAATTACATTTGCCTCCACAAAATACATCATTTTTCTGGTGCCACGTATATTTTACAATAAGACGTATTTTATTCGAAATGGAAGGCATACAGAATGCCTTTGCCTTACCGGGGGATTCCATGTTCAAACAAAAAAATAACAGTTTTGGTTTACCGTCATATAAACGTATAAGCAATGAATTTAAGATCGATCCAAATGCGAACTTTAGATTTAGAAAAGGGCTTAATGACGGGCTTGATAGCGTATTTTTATATTATACGGATGAGGGTTATGTCAAGACACCTTATGATTATCCGAGTAAAACCATAAAGTTTGCTGACGAGGTTGGGCAAGCTAATCTTGGGAATTTACTTCAATTCATAAGAAATACGCTATCGGATAAACAACACGAAAATTTCATTCCTTGTGTTTCACACATTTTAACCAGCGCTGGTTTGTCGAGAATAAATCAAAGTATGGAAACATTCGTCTTTTGTATTCTCGGCGCACAAGTCAACGCGAGAAGTGGAATCGCAGGAAATTCAGGTAGTGCTGAAGAGGTTCGCCGTGAATTTCTGTCATTACTGGAAGATTCTATACAGAAACCCAATATTACTGATTCGATACAACATTTTCAGCTCGCAGTTCAAGAAGCAAAAGTAAAATTAGATTTGGCTATTTCCCCCGGAACGTGGTTATATGCCCTCGAGAATGGTGATAAACACAGAGATCAAAATGGGTTATAACAATGATTAAGATGTTCTTGGCCACACATGCGCATGGGTGTAAATTATAATGTGAATTTTGACATAAAACAGATCGGAATCCCCAAACACAACTTTTTCCTGAGTAAAAATAAATTACCTCATATGATTGAAAGTAAAAAAAAATGAAACGAAAAATATTAATGTTGACACACATAACACAGAAGCTTTGAAATTAAATAACAAAAGTTTAATGAATTCTACTCACAAAACTAATCTAGCTGTTTTGACAATTTCTGCAGCTGGTTTAGCTTGGTTTCTATTCCGATAACACATATTGGAAGCTATGAAACAAAATAAAGTGTCACTATCTTGCTTCGATGAAGACAGTGGCGTTGACAGATATGCATATGGTCATCACTCCATTATTCCCGTATGAGGGAAATAAAATAGTAATAACGCAAACAATTACTTGCCTCCAAGCGTTGAAAAACGTTCACTTCTCATAATTGAAATTGGTCTGCATCACTTGCACAAATGTTAATAATAGTCTTTAAATTATTCTTGAAAAACCGAATGGGCAGAGAAGAGTACATGATCTTGTTATAGTTTTCTGATAGTTTATGTATGTTGATCAAAAAGTAGGCCTGTGATCAGTGCGAAGAAGGAGCCAATTTAATATTTGGTGCATCCTTTTCCCCGTTATATCTTGTAACCTCTTCAGCACTTCACCTTGTAAACACGAAAAATAAACTATTGGTCTTCTGGAACTCTCTATTGCCTTTTCCAGTTCCTGCAATGATTTCAAGCATGACTCCTCATTATCCAAGTTGACTTTATAGCCATCATAATTCACAAATTGCGTGTCAGTCATGCTGGCAAGAAGCTTCTCTTTGATCACAGTTGAAGAGGGCTTTTTTTCCATTTTCGCATTACCATCAACG
>JAOEJI010932912.1:0-13516 GCA_025448255.1 Umimayanthus chanpuru
ATTGGGGGTCTAATTTACAAAATTTCAGCCTGTAGGTTCTTAATTCACTAGGTTCTTATACGCGGGTGTTTACTGTAGCGGATTTGGTCCGGGGGGACCAGATCCGCTAGCGGATTTGGACCGGGGGGACCAAATCCTCGGGGGACCAAATCCGCGGGGACACCGGGCCCAGGATATTTGCAGGCCCGGGAAAACCAAAACTGGTGACGGCCTATAGCGCAAGCTCCTAGGTGGGTACGGGGCATGCTCCCCCGGAAAAAAGAACTCCTAAAGTCGCAATTCATAGTATTCTGAGAGAAGTTTCAATGTTTTCTAGTTAAAATGTTTTCTGGGGTTTTTTTTTCTGTTAACGATTTTACAGGCCCGGGCCGTTTGCAGGCCTTTAGGCTGCGCAAGCGACTCGACCGTTTACGAAAGGGAAAATTGTGCACACACAAATTTAACTAATATAAAACACAAAGACACTCCAGGATTGAAGAGTTTAGCAAATAGAAAAGCAGGAAACAAGAGTTAAGAGTGGTTCTGAATTGTGTCAAATTGAAAATTTAGAGTTTTCGGAAGAGTCGTGGTTTCTCTTGCCAGAGATGAATTGGTTGCTCCTGGTAGGCGAGTAAGCTCATATTAGAAGTAAGCGTTGATGTCGTATGTATTGTTATAAATTCAGTTCACTAAAAATTGTGAGTATGACAGAGCAAGACTTGGATGCCCAACTTTCAGAAGAGGATATTTGAAGATTTATTATTATTATTTTTTTGGTTTTGCTTTTTTTATTTGCCATTCTCGTTATTCATTCAGTGAACGGAAGTTTGTCCGTATTAAGGTATCCGTTTTCGTGCTGAAGCATAATAGCGTTGCGTTAAGTAACAAAGAAAACAAGTCTAGAAATAACGTTTTGCTGTGAGGTAAATACAACATGCAGAAATGTGCTCAGGATGCAGGAAGTGGCGTTCTACACAGCACAATTGTTCGAGAGTTTCCGGCCGCATACGGCATCCTTTTTCGTAGAGCAACAACGACAACAGCAACGTTTATTAAGTATGACGATAAGTCTACATGGTATTACCTTTCTAAAACTGATGGTATAAATATAAAAGAAAAGTAATGATCAATTAATGATACTAATAAAATGATATTTTAAGGAAAGTGGTGGCTCAACTAAACAACTTGTCTTTTTTGTGTTGCTTTAGTTGTATAGAAAAGAAGCACATAGCCTACTAACACATCCGTCAGTATTGCTGAAAATAAAAATTATTTTCTCTGCATCACTAAGACGGGTAAATATTTTGCAAGAATCTGCTAGTTTGACAAAAAATTCGTTTCTTGAATCATTATAAAGAGTGCATTTTGAAAGAATGAATTTCATCTTCTATACTAAATTTTACAATGGGGGCAATATCTTACATTTGCCGGTGTTTTGGGTATTGCGAATTTCCCCGCCGTTTCTATTTGTAATTTGTGATTTCCTAGTCTAAATTTCGAAGCAATTTTTCTATGTAATGGATTTTTAACACGGTCTAGAAATTCAGATTTCTTATTGTCAGTTTTAAAACTTGAGTAAAATTCAAGTTGTTTTTGAGATTTATTAAATTTAACTAATGATTCTTCAGTTCAGCTGAGATGTTGCTTTATATTTTACTCAATGTGACTGATGGATTATCATAATTAATGGTCGATTTATCAATGTTATTATGTCTAATTTTACCTTATAGGTTAAGCATTGTTTATTTCCTTCAGTCGTTTTGTTAGAGATCTCCAAGCAAAGACTGGCAATACTGTCTTTTCGAAGCCCCTCAAGATGAAACCAATACTTAATTATATTTTGTGTGCTTTGTAATTTATAAATGGTAACCTAACTCAGGTTCATTTCTTGATGTTGCGTTTGGGGAACGTTTATTCTCTCCCCGAAATACTGAAAATACTTTACAGAAATTGATATGTGTTTTTTCGATTGTGTCCTTTTCCCAAGTTGTGTTTTCAATTTTAATGAATCAATCAATCAATCAATCAATCAATCAATCAATCAATCGTTTTATTAGCCCTATTGCAGTTTCCTAAAACTGAATTACAGGGTGTTCACACACAACTAGAGAAAAGGCAAGAAGAAAACTTATACATGATTAATAAGAACTGATGGTTAACTGTGATAAATCTGTTCATTCTATCCGTTTTTCCGACAGACGGGGTGTGAGACTGACCGGATCGTAAGTTGTATTGGTGCTGGTTTTTGGTAGGTTGTGTGAAAATGCCATATCGTATGCTCCCCATATACTTCTGAACTTTATGTTAATATAGGAAGGAATAAAGCATCAAAAAGTTTGTTGCAGACGTTAATACAATAATAGACAATTTGGAAGGGTCAAGGTAACATCTGAATGCAAAGATGGAACCTCTTGTTTTTCTTGTAACTTTTCTTTATGTTGGATAAAACTTCCATTCGAACTGAGAAATTTACTCCTAATTGCCTAAGACCTAATAAAAATAAATAGTTGGTTAACACCCCCGCCCGACCACTGAGAACGCTCCCGACTAAGAAAAATGTTTATTTTTATTTCCATACATTTCCTTTATAAATAATATAATGGTCCCGACCATATCGAGGACATACAAAAGTTTTCTTCTAAAGCATACTTAGGTCAGAACTGATCGAAGACTGACCTATTACTTGACTTGAAAACTAAACATTTTCGTGATCTACTGGGATATAAATACGCAGTCGCAGAGATAGTCCCTATGAATGACTTTAACTAAAATTCTAAGTTTCTTTACTTGGACAAAGAGTGAATATCAAATAAAAAAATAAACTAAAATAAAAATAAAAACCGCCCGCCCAACCATGAACATTTAGCAGAAAGAATGCAAACCAACTAATTTTTTTTATTTGGCCTAAATATGTAAAATCGTTTATAATTTCAATTTTCTTGTTATATTTATCATAAAATCATAATTTTCCAAAGTTAATCTTCGTGTTTTCTTTTGAAAAGTTACAATTTTAGGGGGTTTTTAAGATTAATGTTTAGATGTTACATCAGGTCTCACAACACCTTTGCGAGACTTGCTGTGGAAAAATTGCGCGTAACACCGCCAGTTTAATCTAGTCTTAATGAAATACATTTCGTGACGGATACGGCGGGATGGTCTTTTTATCAATTAAAATATTTCCCTGCATGCCACGTCAATCTACTGTTAATTTTAAAAGCGTTCAGAAACTTAATCGCTTAGTTTTAAAAACCAGTTGCCAGAGAGAATAGAAGCAATATCAGTTCTCCGCCCCAGTGCACCAATTGTCTAACACTCAGTAACAGCCTATTGAATCTCTCGTCCAGCATTCAAAGGAATGGCATATCAATGAGGTCAGATGAAGTGACAATGTGATTGGTAAGGAATACCCTTACATTCGGCAGTGACGACCAGCTCTGGCTTGATCCACCATGACTTGTAGACAGTACCTTCTTCTGCTTTATCTGTCTGTCCTAAAATCGATTAGCTGTGCCGATCAAAGGAACCAGACACTCAAAATAGGTAAAGAGTTGTACGTTATGTTATGTTATGTTATGGGACTAAATCGATTAGCTGGTAGTCGTTTTAAAAATTCATGTACATTTTGCAATTTGGTGAACAGTATTTGTTTGAGAACTACAAATCAGTACTGTAACTCACTTACTGTAATTGCTTCTTTCAGGGGGTATATTTCCCTCGAATAGCACAATGGAGGAAAAGGCTTTTCGGTTCGCGATTGACCAAGTCAACAAGAATGGATTGCTATCTAATATTACTTTGGCTCCAGAGGTCAGCTACGCCAACAACATCAACGCTTTTGAAAACATCAACAGTGGTGAGCCAGCACGCGCCAATATTTATAAACGCGCGGTTCTTATAATTTAAAGCATGTTGTTTCCACATTCATCTTGAACACGTCCTTAGACCTTAAGGCGCTTTTTCAATATGTAGCTAGTACGTACACGAAGGGTGCAGATAAATCCCGGGAGATAAATAAATGAACTCGGTTGAAATGGTCAGGTCAGGTCACACTCTCGGATTTCTCTCGAACTTGTTCAGTTGTTGGACGGATAAGTACTTTATGTATGTTTAACTGTATCATTTATCTCAGTGTAAGAAAAGACTTGTCCATTTCTTTTAATATCATAAGACTTCTGAATCGTTGTTCGCTGCCAATGTTTCTTTGCTGCCATCAGAGATGTTTCTTCTGACAAGTGGCGTGAATTGGGAATTTGTCACTGTACTTATCACGGCTTAATACCGTCATATAAGTTAGTTTTAAATCATAAAAATTGGCCTCGAATCTCATCAGTTGAGTTCACGCTAGGCTTTGAAAGTTTTTATGACTACCAGCTGAAGGAGCAATTATCGCGGTCCATGAAAATCCTGGAAAGTCCTCGACTTTAGAAAAAAATTGCAGGCCTGGAAAATCCTTGAAACTAAGTTAAAGCTGGAGCACCAGAATTGACAGGTTTTATTTGCTACATAAGGTTCTTGAATCAGATAGAAAAGGACCTTGAAATCCTTGAAATTGAGTCAAGTTCCTTGAAATCCTTGAAATTGAGTTAAGGTCCTTGAAATCCTTGAAATTGAGTTAAGGTCCTTGCAACGCCTTGACTTAGTTGTCAGCTGGAGAACCAAAAAATTAACTGTTAGACATTTTGACAACTCTGAGACTTTGCTCAGTTTTATTTGCTGCAGAAGGTCCTTGAATCAGATAGAAAAGGTCCTGAAAGTTCTTGAAAGTCCTTGGATTTTATGTTAAGGGTGGAAAATCTAAACTAAATACTTGTTTATTTGTATATTGATATGTGTGTGTATTTATTTGTTTTTGTTTGTTTATCAGTTATTTGTTTATTATGTATCTATGAGAATTTTTGAAGAATATTTGTTTTCCCAAATCCAAATATATACATATAACCTTAAAAACGTTCGACCAAGGAAAATTACTAGTTTTAAAAACGTCTTAGAAGAACCCGCACACTTACCTCTCGAAACAAGTAGGGTAATTGCTGTTCTATAGTAAAGGCCACACTTCATATCATGGGAGAGTACGTCTTATGGGTACATATAAATGTATATTACCTTCAATGAACAGTGTCTTTGATTTACGAAACACTTAAAACATATCATAAAGCCTATGAACGTGATAGTTTTATACATCGCGTAGTTTGCCAATCTAGTCGTTTGGAATTTCAGTCCTAGCTCCTTTTTTGTTCGCTGCTTGCAGGGCGTCGACCGACTTCTGAGATCACAAGGTCTTAGTGCTATTGAGTTATGTAATTTCACGCCTTTCCCAGGGGGAAATACTTCCCTATACTGGCTATACGGGTATGTGCCGCTGTTCGGGCCATGGTTTTCAAGCCTTTTTGTCAAGAACGGGGTATATGAATTGTTCAGTTTAGTCCGTTCAGCCTGGGACAGGGTAGGAATTTTGCATGTTCAGTCTGAAACAGGGTAAAAAAATTCTACTAAATGCTGATCAGGAACAGGGTAAGGGTTTCGAGGAGCCAGCGGCACATGCCTACCAAATATTATGAAGAGTACTTTCCTCCTGGCTGGAGTTGTCCTTCGCGCTCTCGCTTTAGAAGTCCTTGCAAGAGCCAGTAATACGCGTCTTTTAGAACAGAGTCTGAAACGAACTACTGTCAATATGCCAGCACTGAATACTAAGAGCGGATAAATTTATTTTTGTTTTTCTACATATCAGAGTTTTGAGCGAAGCCCATCCCTGGTGACGTTTGTGATTGGTTAATCGTCCGGGTTGGTGTAGTCCAGAGAAGGACTGTTGTTGGTTGTGACTAAGTTGCCTAGTTCCTGTACGGCTTCTCTGGTTTCCGGCTGTTATTCTTGGTTTCATCCCTGTGACGTCACCGAGATCAATCTGCGAGTTAATGACCGCGCACACGGAGAAAGAGGCTTAGTGGCTAGGCAAGATTGTGACTGACCTTTCGACAATCTGTGTGGTCGTTCAGACAGGCATATTATTGGCGAGAGGCAGTAATTCAGTTTAGTCAATCTCTGTAATTGAGTGGCGGTAATCGACAAAGTCTTAGCGGCGGTTTTGTTTTTGTACGGCCCGTTTAGTGTCTTGTATAAGTTTCTTATAAGCCGCTGGTAGAATTCTACAACGTTTCAGTGGATTTGTTTCTAGTTTAGTGTGTTGTATAAGTTGCTCGTATGCCGCTGGTAGAGTTCTACAACGGTTCAGTGGATTTTTTCTAGTTTAGTGTCTTATATAAGTTGCTCGTGTGCTGCTGCTAGAGTTCTACAACAGTTCTTTTCAAGACTACACACTGAACCCGTACGATAAACCAACTTTGAGCACTGATTCAACTGAGTTGACACCCTTCACAGCATTAAGTATTAATTGATGTCGGCTTCCAAATGTAAACTTTTTCCAACGCTCTTTGGAGAAGTAAGAATCGTGCGACATACACATGAAAACACTCTTGAACGTAGTTTCAACTTTACATTTTGTATCGAGTCGTAACATTTTTGCACCTTGACAGCAAACCAGCTCATCTCCAGGGGAGTCATCGCCATCGTCGGTCCCAGCACCTCCACGGCCGTGCGTGCCATGCACTCGCTCTGTGCCAAATTTAACATCCCCCAGGTCACCCAGACCGCCACTGACCCCACCTTCGTGTTCGCCTACCGACATTACCCCTACCTAGTGCGCATGTCACCTAGCGACACGTACCAGAGCTATGTCCTGACGTCACTAATCAGCTACTACAAGTGGTCCCGGATGGGAATACTGACGTCACGCTTGGACTATGGTAACTAGAATTATTTTTGTCGCGAGGGGTAAGAGGTTGAGGTTGGGTGAGGGGTGGGACGATGTCGCCCAAGCCTTAAACTCTGATCTTAAACCTTCTTACATTTTTTCACCAATCTCGCATGTAAACCTACAAATCACTGTCACTTCGACTAACTTTAACAAAGTTAGTTTTTTTTCCATCAAAATTTTCATTTTTGGTTACCTAGATTGGACCAGATTTCACTTCACTGCGTCATTTTCTCTGTCACTATCATTAATAGTTGTTAATTATAATAAATAATTATTATTATAATATGATCATACAATAACAATAATAATATTAGTGATAATATAACAAAAATATTCAGCAGAACGTGGTACAGGGTAAAGGTTTCAGTTTGCATGCTCTATTTGGGACATGATAGGGATTTTTGGTGGCTAGTCTAGGACAGGGCATCACCATCATTGTTAACTGTAAATATTGTCTTAAAACAATAATAACAGTACTACTACTACTACTACTACTACTACTACTACTAATAATAATAATAATAATAACAACAACAACAACAATAATAATGCTAAGGATAACAATAACAATCTAACAATAATATTCAGTAGAACGTGGGCTCTAAGTAAGAGAACGTATAAAAGCGTCCCAAGAACACCTAATAATATTGGAAACCTTTGAATGTCTAATCTGTAGGAATGAACGGCTTGATTGACTTCAAAGAGCAGGCACAAAGCATGAAGTGGAAGATACTTGCATTGGAGCACTTTGCAGTGCCCCCCGACCCATCCAAAATAAATGCAACTAAGGAGCTACTGCGCCTGCGCGAGAAAGGCACCCGTGTGGTACTGCTGAACTGTCTGTCCCAGTTCGTGCCTCATGTCCTGGAACAGGCGCGGCAACTGGACATGATGAAGGACTGGATCTGGATACTTACCGACGGAGCTATTGATGTAAGAACTTACGTCGTTAAGCAGAAGGTTGACAAACACACACTCTTTAAGAAGTAAGGGTTTACACGCATCGGTTTTCTGGAGAATTTATACAAAAGTTAAAGCTAAAAAATACTAAAGCTATGCAGCTAGTCGCCGCTTCGAAGTACAGAAGCAGCGCAGGTCACGAGATCCAACTGAAAACATCTTGTGGCGCCTATACAGTCCGTACATGACCTCGGACCGCAGCTCCAAACACCGGGATCACTACTTTAATCTTTTTGAGAAGTGACTGGATTCTTTGAGTACCCTGAAGACTTAGACCAACGGTTTAACGTCCCTGTCCACCGACAGTGTGGCGAAAGAAGGTTGCCCAAAATTCAACCCTTGACCAGAACGGGACCTCCTGGTTGGCAGTCAGGGATCTTACTTTAACACTGCACTAACCTCGCATAAACAGTTAAAGGAGTTGTGATGCACATGAATTAGTTCTGCTTACGGTTGGTATGTGCGAATGGAAACTAACAAAAGTACACCCAGAACTAACAATTTTGTTTAAGAACATTCTAAGAGCATTTGAGACTGAAATCTTCAAAAAATATTTAAGAACATTCCGTCACAGCTCTCAAATTAGACATCGTTCAGGTCCGATAATAGATGAAACACGAGCACCGTGGTGAAAGTGGTTGGAATAAACCCTGCAGCGATACTCTTATAGAGCAGACTCCTAAAAAAAGTGTAATTCTTTCCCTAGGAAGCACAGTCAGCCCACTATATCGAAGGACTAATAGGAGTGCGAATCACGACAGATGGGCGTGGGGATGTGTACAACAGTATCAAGAAGGACTGGATGGACATTGGAGGAGCAATACCAGTCGGTGTATGTGAGGAATTGTATAGTCAGCCTAAAATGCTTATCTGGCTAAGTTTAAACGTGGAACTTTCTTATACCGAACCTAATTGTTTTGGTTATAAGCACATGAAAAGTTCTACGTTTGAAACGTAGTTGCTCCACAGTCGATCTTCCCGTGTGGACCACCTAATGCTTGGGTCTACCCCAATTACATTTCTCGAAATTAACTGATTCAAAGTTTATCTTTTCATGTACTTTATTGAAAGAATTAGGTTCGGTACATGAAAAGTTCGGCGTTTGAACTGGTCCTAAGTGTCTTTTTCTACGTGTTTTTGACTCTGTTTTTTGTTCAACTCATTAGTAAGTCTGTTTGGATGTTCGTTATTGTTTGTGTCTGATTAGCAGTGTACAGGTGGGGGTCTGATGTGATATTCTACATGTCGCCCCATATCAGTATTAAATTCACATAAGGAGTAGTTTAACTAACCCTTAATTTTGCTGGTGATTAGGAGGATTATTAATAGTAGTCTTTAATACTTGAATATGATTTAATGCACTGATTGGAGGGTATTAAGAAAAACGAGGGAAAACTTGTACAGTAAGGCCGGACTACAACAGGCCCATAAAAATCGGTTTGTTTGTATTGAGAAAAGTAAACTACCAGGTACATAGCCCGTAAATGTCTATAAAATATCGTTTACGAATATGTGAAAAAGACAAGTATTAAACATTTTGGCTCAAATCTTTAGTATATGTATTAACTGTGCCATATTTTTTCGATTAATGGATAACTTTTTCCTAAATGTTAAAGTTGATTTATATTATATTAGGTTATGCAAATGAGCGAAAAATGTCAACATTGACGTCATACTGTTTATTGGGGGAGGGGGAGGGGTGCTTGCCCATGTCTTATTTGATGGTGTGCTGCCCAAGCCTTAAAACCCAGACCCCGTTTCAAACCTGAAAGTCCAATCTTTTATGCCCTATTTCAGACAAAACAGGATAACTTAGTGTTCCACAGTCGATTTCCCGTGAAAACCATACTCATTTTCCAAACCCATGAGGCAAAATGTATACCCCACTTTAGTCCAAATTGTCCTCGAAACCATACCCCAAAGGACGGTCATTTGAGAGAGTACTCCCCTCCCACCTCCCCACTGCCGCCGGTTTCTGTCTTTCTAACTGTCCCCATTTGTTCACATACAGCTGAACAAAATATATAACTATGTGTGATTGGCCCTGATATGTCTCTTATCGTGTTCCTCAGTCGTTAAGCGGTCGCACGTATGATGCAGTCTTAGCGTTAGCCCACGGCCTTAAGAGGATGCAAGACCAGAACATCACTGTTACCGGTCCGCCCCAGTCCACTGGCGTCTGCCAGTCAACGGAAGCGCAACCGTGGAGCCTGGGCAAAACATATCTGAAAAACATCAAGAAGGTGACACTAAGGAAGTCAAGCAAAAATAGAATAGGTTGTTAGTGTTAAGTTAATCGAATAACCTTTTTGCTGCACAAGTGTGGCGCATGCACAAATTATCTTAGGAGAAGTCATAGTTCACGAATAAGATGTTGTGGTGGTGGGTATTTGTGATGTCGGTAGTGGTATTTTATGGTGGTGTTTGTGGTGTTTTTTGGTGGTGGTTGTGGTGGTGGTGTGTGGTGGTGGGTATTTGTGGAGGCGGTGGTGGTGTGGTGGTGGTAGTGGTTGTGGTGGTGCCGTGGTGATGGCAGAGTAACAAAATGCATGCGCAAAACTTAGTCTCTGTGTGCAAAATCATATAAAACTAACTTGTTTATAATAGTTTTTTTAAGTTGAGACCTGCCTTCAAACTGTCAGCATGAAAGTTTTATGTTCTCATAACATTGTAAATGGTAGGACGTAATCAAAGGTTCCGTGTTTTTATATAAAGCTTATAGTTTGTGATATTTGTCAGCGAAGCTGGCATATAGTTGGTAAGATCTCTAACTACCAACCAGAAGATCCCGGGTTCAATCCCCGGCCTGGTCGAGGGTTGAACTTTGGGCGACCTTCTTTTGCCACACCGTCCGTGGACAGGGACGTTAAGCCGTTGGTCTAGTCTCTCGACGTTCTATCGGGGGACCTAAAAGAACCCGCACACTTGTCGATAAAAGCAGGCTAATGCCGATGTTGTGGACTGTCACCTCCTCCACTACAAAGGGCCTGCTGTAATTGGGGAAAGCTGTAGCAGTGTCCCTCCCCCATCATTGAAAAACTAAATCAATCAATCAATCAATCAATAAATAAGTAAATAAATAATTTTCCTGCCAACTCACGTTCTGTTCACGCAACATTCACCGTTGTAATCAATGCGGTCTCCTAAACCATTGGCGACAAAGCAATCGAGTTCACCGTGATTAAGATCCAAGCGATGGCAAAGACTCTCTAATTAAGTAAATTTTATGTGGAAATAAAATATCTCTTTTGAAAAGTTGTTGATTGTTTTACTTAGAATGCAAATATGTCCAAATATGAACATTGTCCATGTTCAGTCTATTGTTTGAAGTTACTATCAGCTTGTGATCTATTGTTCTTTAAACTCTAACAACAAAAGGCTCAATCAGCATATCGATTAGTTAAAGCAATTATTGCACAATTCCGTTATTGTTGAATTTCCATATAAATGAAGGGAATGGAAGGAACGAAAAATTAACGTTTGATGTTAGGGATCGAAGACATCGAAACAGGATTCCTTCTGTACAGTTTGGGTGGTTACAAACTTTTACGTTTTTAAAAAAACCACCAAAAAACGACAGAAAGATGAACATGATCAGTCAAGCGTAAAAATCCCGCCAAAACTTACTCTTGGTTTTATTTTGGTAAAAGGGAATTGGAAAAAACGCCAAACTAAAATGAATCAAGCCAAAATATTACTTCGTTGCATTTGGTGCCAAAACCGATAACTCATTAGCATAAAGGCGTCGCATTTTATTCATGAGTTGGAAAACAAAAGAACTAATTTATTTCCCCGCATTTTAGTCATAAGCTATTACGTCAATCAAAGATAATTTATGCATGCGCCGCCAAAAAGGGTAATTCGGTGCATACTATACTACTTCCGATCGCTAGATGCTGTTTTCTCACCATTTTGCCTTTATTGGACCATTTCTTATTCGACTCGATTTTGAAAATTTTTAAGATGGTGGCCGCTTGTCACGTCATTCATGTAGCTATGTTGCCATGGAAATCAATTAGAAACCACGTGGTTTTGCTTAACTGAAAGTACAAAGAAAGCTCGTCATATGTGCCAATTATCAAGTCAATCAAATTAATTAGTTTTGTCGAAAGTAGAGGGAAGGGGGTCCGATTGAACCCCCTTTCCTGATTCCTACGTGTAATGGTTGAGGCTTGTGCCATCTAGGGTCGATTCTACTGTATCCATCGTCCAGCTGCCATCGTCATAATTCGCAGTGACCGTAATAAATAACGTTGATAGTTCTAAACTTCTTTTATAGTAGAAAATATGTTCTTTAATTCCAGACTGATAAAGCAGGATAATTGAGTGTAAAAAAAATTAACACTGATAATACAAATAATAATAATAATAATAATGATAATGATTATAATTATAAATATAATAATAATAATAGCTATGTTAATAAAAATATCATTGGTTTTCCGTTCCTCTAAATATTGAAGTATTCAGTAACCTTCAATTTTTATTGCTGGCCACTTATAAAGAATTTTGTGTCGGTCTGGTTTAGTGTATGAAGACGAATTTATACGACAACGGGAATGCTAAAACCCTCATCCATTTTATGGTATCAAAGGAGTTGTACTTACTACAACAATATTTGGCAAGAGTCTATGAACTCGGGTCAGGGATTATCTGGTGAAAAAGCCACAAAACAATGAAAAAAAATGTAGTAACAGGAACGCAAACAGGGAAAGTATTCTTGTGGGCGAATCTACCGTACCGGCCCTCGTCAAAACTTGACACAAAGAGAAAAAGATAGACCGATGTAAATCCAAAACTCGAACTATCCCTCCCTCCCCCTCCCTTTCACCACTTACCCCTACTTTCCTCCAATTTTGACGTGGTGTTTCGCTTTAGGTACAGACTGAAGGAATCATGCAGTCGATTGGGTTCAACAGGAGAGGTTCGCCAGATAACCGCAAATTTGACATAGTGAATTTCCAGAAGGACGAAGGCTGGGTGAAGGTATGTAGGGTAGAAAACAACAGCAAACAAAGTGACGATGCATAGGCTAGTTTTTTTTTTAAACGAATACATTTAGGAACATGTTGGTTGCCATAAACAGTACAGGAAACAGTACCGCTTGAGAAAACTTGATAAAAAACAAGTATATGACGAAAGTTACGTTTTTCATAAATTGTTTGAGAATTGAAGTGGTGCTTCTTTCTAATACCACAACCAAAAGAAATGTCACCTTTTTCTCAAAACTCCCGATCATTTCCGAAGATTTTTTCAAAGCTTTCTAAAGATTTTCCGAAGATTTCCGAAAACTTCCCGAAGTGTTTTGAAGATTTTCTGAAGATTTTTGATCTTTTTCCGAAGATTTCCAAACTTTCTCTGAACATTTACGAACGTTGCCTAAGACTTCGAAATTTTCAAAACCCTTCCAAAACTTTGAATCATTTCTGAACTTTTCAGTTGAAGTTTCCGGATGACAGTACCAATAGTGGGTTCTTATTGCACATGGATATGCCTTTAAGAAGTGATTGTACGGTGTTAAAGAAAATACCAATTAGAGGCCAGTATTATTTTTGGCGTGGTAAAATGACCTTAGTTTCACTACAACGTACAGGCTGTTTCCTTTTAACGTTATTTGGCTGATCTGACCACAGCTTAGTTATAGTTTCAATAGAAGTCTATATCACGTGCACATTGTCATGTAAACATCAAACTAAATGTAAACTTGAAGAAAACCAAAGTAGTTGTTTTTCAAAAGAAACAAAGAAAAGAACAAAAGTATAAGTT
>JAOEJI010934023.1:0-13516 GCA_025448255.1 Umimayanthus chanpuru
TGTCCATTAGTCAGAGATAGCGAACCAATCAGATTGCTTGAAATACCAACGTCACCGAGTTTGTATATGCTAATTAATTTTACCTTGAAAGCACTTTAACCGTGTCAACAACCCACAAGAAATGAATGCAAGAATCAAAGCCAGACACGCGCTGATTTATCACACAGGGCATCAAAGAGTTTAAGTCAACATAAAGACACGAACTTCAGAAGACCCTAACAATTATTCAATTCATTGTGAAACTCTTAAGGGTAGGAAATCCTTGTTAGTTTTAGATTTCGTGCCATGATATTATCACTGAAATATCAAAATATAACTATTATATAGCTTGGTTTTGCAAATTAGAAAACTCGAACAAAATGTAAGCTTCATTTTTGATCATTAATTATTCCTTCTTCTTTACCCGGCCTGGGGGCTGATCATAATCGGTTAGGCAGACTTTTCATTACGTTTCTTTGACTGAAAATACGGATATTGTTCTTCGGGCAAAGTTAAAATACTGCTAGTAAATCTGAACTGTCATCCAAAAGCACGCACAGTCTATGAAAATTAAACCCAATTGTAGTTTGATATGCTCTGGGTTTTTATTGGCACTTTCAAATAACCAACGTCGTGAATGCATGCCGCTATCAAGCAATTCAGAAGAAAAATAGTACCTTTAGACAGCACTCTCCTTACATGTACAGTTGAACCTCTCGGTACGGGCGCCTCTATAATACGGACACTGCTTCTCATTTTCTATCACTTAGCTTGGTCCCAGCAAAACGCTCGCTAATTTACCCGAAAAATACAATGTATACCTCGACAATACGGATACTCTCGACACTTCATTTCGACCCCAGTGAGAAGAACTGATTTCTCTATAAGGCACAACACCACCAAGCTCACACTGAATAAATTTGTCGATTGAAAGTTTTTATCACCATCAACTGTCAACAGCGACTTTCAAGCGTGTATACATTTGCACGTTGATGCCAAAACCTTTATTCTTGAAAACATAACCTATCAACGAACTAAATTACGTGTAGTTACAAATCAGACACCCCAGTAAGCAATGATAAAGTTGAAGACGTATTGCAGCTTTCAGCCAGTAGAATAATATCGACTGGAAACCGACAGCTTTGGGTCGACGCAACAACAGCGAACGTTAATAATTACTCCATTGATCGCATCTTCATTAGTGGCATTGACTTGCATAAAGGTGCCGATCTTTTCCTTCGATTTGTTCTTAAGTTGACGACATTTTTAGCGTTTTCACTGCAATGGACCACTTTCGAATTACGTTTCAGTTCCCGCGAACAATAAGCCGAAGTCGAGGCTTCGTGCGAGAAAATACAGCAAATGTATGAAAACTTGGCACGAAGCCACGACTTCAGGTTATTGCTCGCGGAAACTGAAGTATAATTCGCGATCGGAAGTTGTCCATTCAAACAATGTAGTTTTGGAAAGCAGAAGTCTGTTAGAAAGGATAAGACGATGGAAATATTCGTTTGAGGTATTTGTCTTAGTGCACTTATTTAATTAAGGTCAAAAATTAACTTTTGAATGAATAACTAATTTTATTGGCTGACTGATTTCGCGCGCTGTGACTGGTCAACTTCAGGCCTGTAATTAGCCTTACGGACCTCTAGCTCTTGATCTCTTGTCAAAACGTCAAATGATTTCGTTCCTTTCCCGGAATAATCAACAAAGCCATATAATAAACATCTTATTAGCCTCGTTTGCTTGGTCCGTGCGGCAAGTTATGGATCCTCGTTTTTTTCCTTCCTTGTTTTCATGGCCCGCGTGCTTCGCGCTTTTGCCATAAAAGGAAGGGAAAAAAACTCGGTCTATAACTTGCCGTACGGACCTCGCACTCGGGTAATAAGAGGTATATACAGGTACCATACTTTAGCCACTTACATGTTAAGTGTCATTATATGGGGAAACCTCTCTGCAGCTGGACTTGGCTTCGTCCATTCGGTGTCCGCATTGAAGATGTTCGACTGTACATTACATTTGAGACCCTCGAGATCGGAGAAGCTGATGAATGTATCAGTTTACAATAATTTCACTTATATTTTCCCTTCTTTGAGTTTTCATGTTTATCTCAATTTTCGGCTTGTTCATTTATGTCATCAATAAGTTGACTCTTACAATAGTAGAAAAACACTATATACCCAGACGTCCAAAATTTACAGTGATTTTGCTGATCCATAAACAATGCCTCTGTGAAGAAATTGGCTTTCATGGTAGCCTACTTTTGGAGTTTTAAGTATTGAAGGTGATATACTAGACTTTCTCAAAGTCCTTCACACATTCGCTATATCCGGTCTAGTACTCTCGCACTTCAAAGCTCGGTCGCGCACTTCGCGCGCTCCGCGGTTTCTTTTTCTTCCTGATTGAGCACGACTTGTGCCAAGTCTTGTGATATACCTGTCCAAACGAAACCTCGTGCCGTGAGAGCACAACATTTATGAATACAGCACCAAGCGGTTAGGGACTGAAGTGGAGTCGAAATACACTCTTCTTTTAATTAGAACATGAGGCTGAAAAATGCCCATATAATTTAAGAACATTCTAAGAATTTTCTGAGGCTGAGGAATGGCGAAGGACTTTTATTTTGAATAACTGCACAAGATCATAAAAATAACTGATTTTTTTTTCTCGATCGGCTAATTTTTATCAGTGCAACATCGCCTTTGGTGTTATGCAAGTACAATTTTGTTTTAATTAAATGTTTGTATGTATTATTATTGTTATTGTTATTATTATTATTATTATTATATTTCTCTTTTTTTTTCCGGCCAGGGTAGCGGCCAATTCAATAAAGCGCATTTGTGCTTCCGGTTGGTTGATGCGAATGGAAAACAAGAAAGTTCTGCTCACCCAATACTAACAATTATGTTTAAGAATCTTTTGAGAACACTTGAGGCTGAAATCCTCAAAATATTTAAGAACATTCAGCCTCAGTCCAAAAATTAGGCGTTCTTATAAAAAAGAGCGTAAACATGTTCAGTCATCGAGGTTACCAAAGCGGGCAGATGGTTTTCATCTGAATCGATCATACAATTCATTCTCTCATGCAACTCCCTTCTCCGTCTCACGATACCAAATTACCCGTTCCTTAACACAAACTCGTGTTATTATCTTCACTTGAAGGAAAGTCTTCGGCTGCAGTTGCATTGTTACTACCATTGAAAACCGACTCAACTGTGCGTGCACTCGCTAAATTGTACAGTGTTTGCCCACGGCTTGAATGAGCTAGCGCTGATGGGGAAAACTGTCCGCTCTCCATCGTACTTTCATACGATGGAGGACAACCAACGACAGTTGTTGGAGTGTTAAAATAACCCGTGCCATCTTGCAAAATTTGTCTGTATCCAGAAACATGCACAAGCGGTCCTGGTTGACATTCACTGTTTCCACTTCTCCCTTGGCAAGGAACTAACGTCTCGCGCTCTCGTGCTCGAACAGGTACGAATCTGTCGGTGCTACAAGCACATCTGTAATTGAACAGTTTGTATACCAAACAAGACACGGGCGCCACAGCGAAAAGAAGAGCGACATTACCAGCAATATACATTTGCCACTTTATCTTCACGTCTCCTAAGGCTGCGACCACTGTCCCCAGTAAAAATAGGGTGAGAATTATAATAACAGATATGAGAGTCAAAAGGCTCCATAAGAAGATACTACGACTTTGGCGTCTCATTTCCCTCCATTCGTGAACACTTGGTACCCTAACTTGTACCCTTTGCTCTCGAGCCATTGGAAGGAATCGGAGACAGCTAGCCTTGAACTATTGAAACGTCTTTGATATATTTCAGCTATAAAATTGAAGTGTTGTTTTCCACTTGAAGTTCCAGGCAGAATGACAAAAGACTCAAAGAAAGGTCTATTTTTTTTGTTTAGAGTGCTTCCGTTGAAACTGGTTTTCTATTTTTACATTTTCAGCTGCGTCAAAAATACAATGGTCTGAATTCTACTTCCGCTAGAAAAGACGGGAAGTCGAACTTACAGAGCAACTCAGAGGAGAAAGGAAGAGGATTTCGTTTCACCTTTACTTCGAATATTGATCGTGCGTTTTTGCAGTGTAAGAATAGAAGCCATTAATTTTCAACCGTATTTTACATGACACCCTACGTATTAAACATTCCATTAAAACATGACCAGCTACATGCAAGTTAGCATTTTTATAGACATCTCCTGGTGGCTTCACTCGTAGTGCGTTGAAAATTGCAACCATTATGTTGTTGTATTGAAACTTGATCAACCTCCGCCCTCTTTTCATGACAGACAGGGTCAAGGTAATGCCCAAAAGTAAAGATTATTGGTAAATTTAAACAATCATTAATTAATCAATCAAGAGTAATCGAAAAGCTACCAATTTTCATGGAAGAAAAACTACACGTGAGTGAACAGAGTTTAAAATATCTCAACCTCGTCCAATACTTAACAATGCGATCAGTCTGCGAGTATATACAAGATAGCAAGTTTAAAGTTTGAAATTTTTGCCAATTTAAATATGTTCTCTCCAACAGATGAGTCTGTATTGATGGTTCTTCGAGTACACGTGAGTGAAGAGAATTTTAAAAATCTCAACCTCTATATGTTGTCTGTTGTTCAATATATTTACACATTTAACTGTTTCGTGCTTTGAGGACTTATCACTGCAGCTCAGAGTACTTGGTTTGAAAACTGTGTCATGTTGATCACTCAACGAGTAATTAATATCTCACACTGACAAGCAGTGGCACGTGTTGTTTCTGACAAGCGGAGTTTTGTTCAGGTACTGTAACGTAATTTGGTCGACTTGGGGAATCAAAAAGAAATGATGACATCTGATAAGTTTTACCCATATTTATTACAATATACAACAGAAAGTATTTCATCATATTCAACATTCGCTTTCGTGGACCAAAAGTGTGGAACTCTCTTATAAAAAATATATAATCATCCTCTTTAAAGGGTTTTAAAGATGATCTAAAGAAAGAACTTCCAAGTAAATACTAATCTTGCTTTCTACGCTTCTATGTTCAAATATATAATTACAGTACATTATTTTTATTTCCTTCATTTCCTTCATATGATTTATCTGCTGTTGGTCCATTTGTTAGCTATATATTTGTGCTCCCTGATTCCGTTCCTGTGCCTGTTGTGTGTGTGTGTGTGTGGTTCCGATCGAGTACTGTAAACTAATTTAATGTGATTTGGCTTCCAAGTTCTTTAACTTTATAGTTATTTTTGGAAGCCAAACCCTTTAGTATTTCTTTTATTTATCTTTGTACTAGTATTATTAATATTGGGTCGATCAAAAGGGTAAATAAAGTTGTTGTTGTTGTTATTTCAGTTCTATTATTTAGTTGGTAATTGGAAACTGATTAATTAATTCAATCGGAAATGCTTCCAAGCCTTTTGTCTCTCCAACAACTTCCCCTCCAGTCTAATTTAATCTTATAATCGAATAGAACATTGGTACCACAAATCATGATTACCATGCTCGTATGTATTAATGTATTAACCCGCAGTAAACACCTGAAAGCTTGAATGAGAACACGAGGCAAGCAGGCAAATCATTCTCTTTGAGGTTCATGGAACGTGCCCCGACTTAATAAAATAACAAACTCCTTAACGTTAAACACGCCGGAAATCTAAACGAGAGCACAAGAATTTCCCTTTGAGTGTAAGGGATACGGGTCCTTCATAGTCCCTCGAAGAAACATGCCTTCGTGGGGATATGAAAGGCCTCTGCTCGCAGGGTAAGTTTAAATCTACATCAGAAAAGTTTATATTAAAACTTAGAGGTAGAAGCATTTCGACTAACACTGTAAAGAAACTTGCAAGTGAAATCGAAACACTTCCCATTAAGGTGGAGGGGAAGACCCAATCTTTGATTTACTCAAGGATACAAAGTGTTAGGGAAGATTGACAGCTGCCAATCAGGCTTGAAATCCAAATAAGGAAAACACTCAAAATTGGTTTTTCTCATTCAATTTGTAATCCCGTGTTTGTAAGTGCCAAGTCGCACTTGAGGCCGAAAACCCATTTGTCCAGCCGAAGTTGAGGCAAAACGTCTCCAAGCCGAAACCAGGCCGAAATATTGATTGTGCGATAGTGTTTTGAAAAGGGACGCATTTGAGAGGCGAAACTACAAAGTAAATAAAGCCGTTCCCCGTCAGTTGTCATTTATAGCTATTTTTGCTGTACCGGATTCTGCAGATTCGCCGGCCGTTTCAGGCGCATACTGCATATTTGCGTGCAATGGGAAATAGAAATTCTGTCGAGCCGCTGGGTTGGAACCACGTGCTGTTGCAGGAATTGGAACTTGGTTCTGACTCTAAACACTCTTAGTATGCGAATATCGCGGATCAAAGCCATATGGCCAAGAAGCAGTACCGACAGAAGGGTTATAATAATAATAGTTGTCGTTGGATGTTGAATAGAAGCTATAACCATCGTATTCATTATTTTTGCCCTCCATGTCACGCTGCACCCTTCGCATTTTACTGAAGTAGAACTAGCAAGAATTCTACTATTGCACGGTACATGCGGTATGTAATTATAAAATTCTGTCATTTGAAGCACATGTTTTTTTGTATGATATGATTTTATCTTCGATTTCCGCGTAGTTGTGACAGCGGTTCGAGTTTAAACAAACAAGATAACTGTTTTCACTTCCGTTGGCCACTGTTTGGCCTGCAAAAAAGCAGGACTTCGGAAGCTTTGAAGTTTCGGCCGGCCGGCCGAAAAATCGAGTGGCCGAAAAAAGTAGGTCGCATTTGCCCAAGCGACCCGATGACTGGATTTTGACAGGTTTTGACAGACTTAACATTAAATAAACAGCTTCGGCCTCAAGTGCGACTTGGCCCTAATACTGCTCAAGTCTGTTCAAACCACTTCAATTGAAACACCATTTAGCACAAACTGTGCTCCTAATATTAATTAATAGCATTTACAAACTCGACGTATATTACTTGCTGCAAATATTTTAATTCTTTGCGTAATGTTGCATATATTAGCTTAAAATTAATCTCTTTAGTTATTTATTACTTTACTTCCATTCTTTGTATTGTAAAAATGTCCACCACAAACTACAAGATTGCAACTTTCCCGATTAGATTTTTAGTGGATTTTTCTCTTTTGTAAAAAATATATGTAAAGATGACGCGACGAGTACAAAAAAATTGAACTTGAACCTAAAACACTGAGGCATTGGAAATTGAAAACAGGTTTAAAATGAGAACAACTGGCTTTTGTAATTTCCTTATACGAACCGTTTTTATATTGACAGCTCCAGTCTCTCCTATTACTTGACATCGTTGAGCAAAACATTTCAATTTCTGTTGGTTTTGATTTTTTTTAGCAAGCCAGACGGTTTTAGCAAGACTTTTTCACACCCTTCTTAAACGGGAGTCGTGTTTAATTTATTCAGTACATCGGAAAAATAACCAAGTAGTAACTGTGAGATTTTTTGTACTGGAAGTCCATTACTTTTTCTTACCACTTCAATTTTTTAGTTTGTACTATTGCGTGCAACAGACTAATCTGGGGAAATATCTACTAGGTCATACACGTATGTACACATTTTTGTCCACTTTTTACTCGTTTTATGTCTTTACACAGTTGTTATCATATCAGAAGACAACAACGTACTGAAATCGAAATGAAGCTAGTCTACGGCCTTACACTTATGTAAGGGGGAGGCGGGTCGTCGCAGTCATAATCAGCGACTGCAGTTCGCATCACTATACTGAAGTCTAGAGTTTCATCCTCTGGAATGGTTGTCAACAGCTGCATACTTCCCGCGGGACTAGCGCGTGTTATCCAGCCATTCCAGCGCGTGTACTGTGCTGGCTGAACGTCACTTGTAGTTTGAGGGTATAAATGCGGTTGTTGCACTACAACCTCGTAAGATGGTGGGCTATCGGTGTCAGTTGGCAACAGTCCTATAGGAATGACGCTCTGATCCGTATCAGGAATATTTCTGCAATTGTTGGTGGCATCTGAAAGCGCGTCGGAGGCGCGGTTACACCGTATGTTATAAGCCCACCGGGGAAAGCACTGGGAAGTGCTATTTCCCGGATGTGGATAGCTGCTTGGCTGATGGCGCATGGCATCGTATAGGGCGAGTGATAGCAACACGAGGGCGATGATAAGGAGCACGGTACCAGCTGATTTTATGTCGCTCTCGTTATCACTTGTCATAAAGGAAACCATGGCCGCGATAAAACAAAGGAAACATATCGCGCTGCATAGAGCGATCCGTACCTTTGCAACTCTGGTGCATGCGCATAGAGGATCACGTGACAGTGGTCCGCTATCCATGAGAAACCAATGAGAAACGAAAGCTGTTTCGGGGGTGTTGTGACAAGGCGTGCAAGAGAAGCGAGAGACCGAATCTGAATGGTTCTGATTAGATCCTGAATTGCTTTGAGTTATTCCAATGTCCAACGTTTCGTCTGATCGTATATTTTGTTTATGATCTGTTGAAGCATGTTCCGACAATCTACCGATTGATAACAAATGTTCTCCCATCACCCCCTGCAACTCATCAGGCAGACCTTCAGTTCCTGCAGAAGATACGTCATACCCGGATCCGCTTATATCAGATGTGTTATCGACAGAGGATTCTCTCCCACTGTCAATCTCATCACTTGCGATCTGCTCTCTTTGGTCACAAGCCATTTCCGCTGCTAAAAGAACGAGTTGTTTGTGATTAATAAATTTGTGTTTCATTGAAAAAGTAACTTTTTCATTTTTATGCTTTTTGTTGTGTTGTCTATCAAATCAGATAGCTACATAACCTTGGTTTGAAATTTTTTATATTACTACCAAGCTATATCACTATCAGTGCACCATCGCATTTCTCACAACCCCTGGCCGTCAGACCAGTGGATGTGACGTAGCGATAGTATTGATCGCATTGGTGTGACGAAAGCACTGCGGGGGCAGTTTACCACTGGTAGTGTCAGTGTGCACATCGCTCTCCCTGCTCTAATGCCGTGATGGGTCGGTCACAGTGCTAACAGGCTTACAGTGAATTGATTTATGTTTTAGATATATATTACAGCGCTATCACTGTCACCAAGCTACCAGTTGCTATTAAAATATGAATAAAAAAGATTATTATTACTAGTACTACTAGTACTAGTACTACTACTGCTGCTGCTGCTACTACAACTACAACTACTACTACTGCTACACACTTTTTTTAAAAATAAGAACCAGTAAATTTTGGCCGAGCCTCGTTGTTCTTAAGTTTTTGCATAATTTGAACCTCAAATGTTCCTAAATTGTTCTTGTTTCCATCATGTCAATTATACACTTCGGCACTGTCATAAAAGTTTTAATTTAGTTTTTAAAAACACGTGCGGCACACTTTTGATTTTCTTCTCTGCTCACTCAGTGTTTCAAACTGCAGAAAAATCTGCAAGGAAACGCTCTATGTAATGACGCGTGATGTGTTGCGTTTTTCAATAAAAACTTTCAGTTACATTTGAATCTGAAGTCGAGCCTCAACTGTTCTTAGCTTGTTCTTAATTTTTGGGCAAATTTGAGCCTCGTTGTTCTTATAAAATTGTTCTTGTAAAAAAGAAGCGTGTAAGAATAGAAAGATTATTATTACTAGTACTACTAGTACTACTACTACTACTGCTGCTGCTGCTGCTACTACTACTACTACAACAACAACAACAACAACTACTACTACTACTACTACTACAACTACTACTACTACTACTACTTTTGCTGTAGAATTGAAAAGATAGAATATACTTATCTTGGAATCAAAATGACATCGTTTGGAAATTTTAGTTTGGCAGAAAATACTCTTAAAGAGAAAGCATTGCAATCACTATTCGCAGCCAAACGGCTAATGAATTTCTCGCTTTTAAAACCAAAACATGCTGAAAAGATTTTTGACACCCTAATAAGACCGATCGTACTTTATGGTTCGGAAGTGTGGGTTGCATACTCAAAGGAAGATTTCAGTTCGTGGGGCAAAACTGCTGCCGAAAAATTACATATTCGGTTTTGCAAGTTTAATATATCTTGGTGTGAATTCCACTGTAAAGTTAAATGACGCTTGTAGAGCTGAGCTAGGAAGATTACCAATGAAACTGATAGTTGACAAACAGATAATGAAGTATTACAAACACCTGAATGAACTAAATCATGATGCATTAGCCAAACAGGTCCTGGACATATCGAAATCTTTGAGAGTAACAAATAAGAAATGTTTTATGTCGTACTACGAAAGATTAGTTCAAACGTATAATTATAACAGTCTTATTTGTTCGATATCAGATACAAACAAAGCCTACAATAAAATGAAAACAAAACTATTTGTCATATCGGAAAAGCAAAGTAGAACATTCCACGAAACTGGAATTCTTTAGGTCTCAAAATACAACCCACAGCCAAGCAACATACCTGTCTTCTGTCAGACAATTTAAAATCCGACATGCAGCAACAAAGTTACCCATAAGTAACCATGCCTTAATGATAGAAATTGGAAGATACCAAATGCCAAAAGTCCCAAAGGATCAAAGATTTTGTTTTCTGTGTGACCAGTCAAAGATAGAAGACGAAAACCACTTGATTTTTGAACGTCCTACATATGAAAACTTGAGAAGAAAATTAATTGCAAGTTCTAATACCAAAATTGAAAGCTTTATGAACAACTCTGAGCTCAAAAGTCTGATGGAGAGTGAAGACCAATCCATCCATATTTTAATTGCAACATTTGTTCATGATCTTTTCAAACATAGAAACAATCAGATCATAAATCAATAATGGCGAAGTTCCCTTGTGTTTTCCAAGTATCAGTATCAAAGATAGATTTATAAAATAAAGTTGTAGTTATGGATGTTGTTACATGTTTGTTCCAGTTTAATACATGTCGCTTTAGCAATTTCTGTAAAAAGAACATGCCAATAAAGCTGATATTTACTTTACTTTACTTTTACTACTACTGCTACTACTACTACTACTACTACTACTATTACTACTACTACTACTACTACTACTATTACTACTACTACTACTACTACTACTACTATTACTACTACTATTACTACTACTACTACTACTACAACTGACTACTGCTACTACTACAGTACTACTACTACTATTACTACTACTACTGCTGCTGCTGCTGCTGCTACTACTACTACTGCTACTACTACTGCTATTGCTGCTGCTGCTGCTACTTCTACTACTACTACTACTACTACTACTACTACTACTGCTACTCCTACTGCTACTACTACTACTGCTACCACTACTACTACTACTACTGCTACTACTACTACTACTACTGCTGCTACTGCTACTACTACTACTACTACTACTGCTGCTGCTGCTACTGCTGCTACTACTACTACCACTACTACTACTGTTGCTACTGCTACTACTACTACTTCTGCTACTGCTACTACTACTACTACTACTGCTGCTACTGCTACTACTACTACTACTGCTACTACTACTACTACTACTGCTGCTACTACTACTACTGCTACTGCTGCTACTACTGCTGCGACTACTGCTGCTACTACTACTACTACTACTACTACTACTACCACTGCTACTACTACTACTACTACTACTACTACTACTACTACTGCTACTGCAGCAGCTGCTACTACTACTAGTATTATTATTTTCATTATTATTATCTTTTTGTTATAATAACTGTTATTATTATTATTATTTATTATTATTACATGCAAGTCTGTAAGATGTAGATAACAAACTATAAAACTGAACTAAATATTATTAGATATAATATTACCTTCATTATGATTAATATTGTTGTTGTTAATTATTATTACATACTATTATTATTATTATTATTATTATTGTTGTTGTTATTTTTATCAGTTATTATTGCACAATGAAAGCTATCTTCAAGAAGCTACTAACACAGCAAGGGTAATTTCTAAACACCGAGAATCGGATTCCTCGCGAATCATTTAAACAAGAAGATTATTAAATGTCTGTAATCAATGTTTTGACCACGAAAAACTTACCTTGTGGTTCAAATCAGATAACTAGTGTCGAAAATTACCGCCACACTACTTCACTACCTGCAGCTAGATCAAGGGATTTTCGAAATTCTGACGATCGAACACTAAATAGGCTCACGACAAATCTGGAAGTTTGCGTTGAAAAATCCAGAACGTTTTGTTGTGTCAGGTTTAAATCACGACTTTTAAATTCTCGGAACGTGCGACAATTTATTTTATGTAGTCCAATACCGCGTGGACGCTGTCACGTGTCCGGACGTGCGTTGCGCCATCTATGCCCACTCATTGGAGTGTGACGATCAAGGTTTGCGCGACACAATGCACTAGATCAGCTAATATTAAGTACTTTTGCTGTGCATATTCAGTGAAGAGTCCTATGCGTGTTTCAATTACACAACACAAACTGTAGTATTTGCATTTGAACAGAAGCATGATCGGTGGAACTGAGATTATACTGATCTGTCGGCGCCGCGTAGAGGGAAGAGCTGGAAGTTGATCATTTGGCCAAGCGGCCAAAAAGAAAACGATAACTCTTATAAATGAATGACCCCAACGATTGTCTATCATTTTCAGCTAATCAACTCCATGTGGCCAGAATTTCGGAACACTGAAATAATTCGAGAAATTATATTTTGATACCTTGCTATATTGCATGATAGGCTGACGCTCTACACTCCAATGCGAGCGTGCCCGTTCGCACAGCTTTCAACCAATCAGCACCCTGTGGCTGTGGCCAGAAATGAACTCAGAACACCAAAACAAGGAAGCCAATTCCAAATACATTTCGTTTCTTTCAGTTTACCAAAGTAAAAAAGTAAAAAAGTTGGAGAAGGCATAACGAAGTGACTAACTATGCTGGTCTAGTGCTGCAGTACAAAGATAGCTTGTACTTTATCCACGGGCGCTTGGGTAAACTGGTTTTGAGGAGTGAATCGCCGCTTTTGATTGCCAAGCTCGAAAATACATTTCTTGTGTTCTGAGCGCACTACTGACCATGGAACCAGTGGGCATAGTTCTGAAGTAGATCTTCTTCTAGGCTGCACCAATAAATTGTTCGCTGATGCAGTTAGAGTTCACTGTACGCACAAACCGAGTCTGCTGGCATGATGATCCTTCTGGATCATCGAACAGAAACATTGATATCTCGAATCAACAACTTTACGAACCTATTCCAAAAATACGCATTATTAAGTGTTCAAGTTGTTTTGGGTATTTTAGTCTCAAGTTGTTCCTAAACTGGCATTTAATTCTATAAGTTGAAGTTTGGGAAAAATACCTGCTCAAGTTAATCCAACTTCGCTTCTAGCGGTTAAGCTCTGGCAACGGGATTCGAATGAGGAAGTTTAGGCCCTGTTACACTGCGCAATTTTCTCAGCAACTTTTCTCGCAATGGTTGAAAATGTAGCGTTGCAAGTTGCCGAGCTTTAATGTTGAGGCCCTGTTACACTGTGCAGTTTTCTCAGCAACTTGTCTCGCAATGCTCCTCGGAACGAAAAACAAGAAGT